>JXOS01017981.1:0-22143 GCA_001015075.1 Cirrula hians
GCATAAAAAGAGAATTGAGTGTACTTAAACATTTCTAAGTAATAGGCATATTATTCTAGGATATAATTGCAATCCATCTGTAGTTTTCGATACGTCTCATAGACGGTTTATGCCCGATTTTCATCGGAAGTTACTGAAGTTTGCCATGCTTTTTGCTTTTCTGAATTGAATGACTGATGGCTATTATGATGTCGGTCTGGACCGATTATAACATCGATGTTGTTTTTTTATTTGTTTTTGTTTTGGTTTTTTACTAATAATGGACACTTAAATTACATACGTTGCTGGTATTAAGTGCTGCGGTCATTCTGGTTCGCCGCAGTCAGTGCGAATGCATTTCGAACAAATAAGCGATACGCTTATTTTTAGTGCATATTTGCATGTGCATGTGTATGTGTGTTTGAAACGGCAATCTGTTCTGTCGATAGTGTTATTATTATTGTTATTATTATGAGAGTGCGCTGGTTGGTTTGTTATTGTTGCATGCTGTTGCACATGCAAGCGGCACACATCATCGAGGAATTCAATTCCCAAGACCCAAAGGCAGTGATAAATATATTTGCATTTTTGTTATTGTTTTGCCAAAGCCATTATTTTGCTTTTCAAATATAATTATTTTATCAAAATACCCCTTCTATTGCGGGTCTTGTGCTGCTCCATTGTTTAAAGTTGGCACAGCACTGCCTTTGTTTATCTTGCCAATGAAAATAAATCACATCTACTGAAAACACATAACCTCACCTTTTTTGTTTGCTTTCTTTCTATTTAAGTTATTCACCTCTACTCACTGCCACTTCTGCGAGTTTTGAAGAAAATTCTGTTGTTGCCTTGGTTCATAATTAAAACATTGACAGAGTGTTGTTTGCAGTGACTCTGTGAATTATGTCCTAAAAACACAAAATTAAAATGCCATTAAACAAATGAGAATGCTAACAGCCGTTACAGTGCTACACCCATCTCCAGCCAAGTTACTTCCATTTAGGTAAGGTGTTCGCATTTCGAATAAGTGCAATGAAAGGACGACGCTGGAATGACAAAAACGCTTTTTGATTATTAATTACACAACAATTGTTACGTGTACTGTTAACTGAAGAAAATCGAGCTCTTTCGAACACACATTCGCCGGAAAGGCAAATTTTGCATCTTCAGTATGCGAGTGGAAAATATTTTTTTTTTATTTTTCTTATTTTATCTTCAACGAAAAACACTTTTTTTTTATGAACCTCCGTCAATTCTGTTCAATGTTCAATTGCACGGAGCATGTAATGCCATGTGAAGTCTAAACACAACATTATTAGACTGAGCGCAATATAGGTTTGCGCAAAGACAAGAATACATTGAAATAATCATCTCTAATTATATGTTTCTTAAGGACAATCCAATCTCGGTCTCGTGTCTAACCCACGTAACTCTGAGATGACATTACCTTCTGTGGTTTTTTGGCTGGAGTGAAGAAATTTGTTTTCTACGCATAATTTTTATAAAGCCAGGTCAAGTTAGTGAACGGGCAAAAATAGTGTAGAGCTATGAACAAAATGTATCACAAAATGTTAAAAAAAAAATGCATAAACATTTTGAAATCAATCATTGAATTTTCTGTAAAGCTCATATTCAGGCTATTGGTTTATATTCTAATCGAAGAAGTGCCTTCAATCATCGTAACTGTTAATGTTGAATAACGTTTAACAACAACAATTATTTAAATTATTTGGAATTCATGTATTAAATAAGAATTTAGAAATCATTAATGAGAAATGCTACTATGCTGAAAAATTAAGTGACGTGGGTGGGCTTCACATGTGTTTCGGTAGTGACCAAACTACCATCGTCAGAAGCCCTTCGACAGAAGTTGGCGTTGAATCTTAAAACCTGCGCGATAACCATCAGAGCATTCGCATTCGATTACTCCGCTACCAGCTAGACAATTTTTGCCTAAGAAAATTCAATGTTTTGGATTCATTACAGCTTGCCCATCAATCCTGAGTAATGCTTATTTATATCTCAATTTATTTAAACCCAATTTGAATTGACATATATTTAAGAGCTAGTCTGATAAAATTTAATTTTACTGTTTCATAGAGTTGCGTTCGAGGGCAATATAGCGATTTTAGCATTCAGGTCGATACCCTTTTGATGGTACGACACATCATGAACCGAGCACTAGAGATCAGCTGATCGTCTCTACATTGGATGTACATTTATTTCCAAAGAACATTCTGTTCAGGTCTGATAAAGTACAGAAACCTGACGGTGGATACGGAAGTAATTCGAAGTCTAATTTCGGAACTTTGCCATCGTTTTCATTGATTTGTGATTTGCATTATTACAATATCATTCCAAATACCACATATCATGTGCATACCAAAATACTTATGCCATAATCCTGTCAGCTAACTGTTCGCACGCTTTGGAGTTGGTTCGCCACGTGCAGTCCACTCAGATCACGATGATTTTGATTTTGGTCTGAAATCACGGAGCCAAGTTTCAGTCATCGTATCATATCAACGGTAAAATTCGGAGTTATTATGACGAAACATTGCTCAGAATCATCGATTCGTTGTTGCTTTAGGTTCGATTGTGAGTTCGTTTGTTTGAACAGGGCTTAAGCATACCCAAATATTCATGCACGATATGTCCAGAACGATATGTTTACAGCCTCAGCTACATCGATTAACCTCCCTTTGCAGTCACCCAGCATTATTTTGTGGACTTTTTTAATGCAATATAAATAAAATAAGATCCTCTTACTTGTAAGGTTTTGGTGTTAATTTGACCTCGTATTAACATGGCAAACCACTTCTGAATAGTTCTTTCCACTTGTGCAACATCCCAATAATGTTTATCAAGTTAAGCTTTAGCATTAATAGTATTTTTTTTGTAAATCGAATTTTTTCTATCAAACTAACTATCAAAAGTTGCTGTACTCAAAATTCTCTATTCCACAAACTTAAAGTCCGACAGCTGTTATATTTCTACATGAGTCCTTTGAAGGTTAGGGTAAAATAAATAGCATATGGAATGAATTCTAGTACTACCATCTGTGTGTATGCCTTCCAACTTCAGTCCATCTGTTAATGAATAGTATAATTTGGTGAAAATCACAGGTACCTATAGTACAGCTATATATTCTGTAGAGAGGATTTAAGCGAAACAGGCAGAATCAGCAATTAATATTAATAAAGTTCTATTATTGAAATGAAATCCATATTCAATTCATCGACTATGCATTTCCAGTACACTTCTGAAATCGAAGAGTAGGTTTCTTTATCAACTAGATTTTTTATTTTTTCATTTTNAAAATTTACGTTATTGGAAGGGAGCGATATGCATTTCCAGTACACTTCTGAAATCGAAGAGTAGGTTTCTTTATCAACTAGATTTTTTATTTTTTCATTTTATTTTTTAATTCAAACCTAACTCTGCTTTTTGTAAAATCTCTCTAGTTCACAGTAACGTTAATTTTGAAACTACATGTAATTCACTGTTTGCTTCTGGAATTCTTTGGATAAAGGAGATTCTACAGAGGATCTGAAACCTCAGTAAGTTATCAACCAAGTATCTTTTTGTTTCGCATCTCCGTAGTCACCATTAGCAAATATTTTCACAAGGACCTTCGATATACAGGTTAAAAGTTAAAGATGTAAGTTGATTAAATTGGTTTGTTGGTGTTTCGTCTATGAAATGGCATTATCCTGTATACTTTATAAGGCTCTGATTAAAGGAGTTGTGTGGTTTAATGATTATTTGAACTGAGAAGCGTTCTTAATCATGATTTGAAATGGGTTGCAGAGTTGGTAGAACTAAATTTTGTTATCTCGTGTGAATGGTATGTCAGATACCGACCAACATTTATAAAAGGCTTCAGCGATTTTTTTCAAGCAAGGTTTTGATTTGTTTTATGCACTACGATTACATTGGCCCACTTAGTCACAAGTTGAATATTTTTCATTATTATTACAAATAGTTCACAGCTGAATTCAATTTTGCAATTCCTGATGTAGATTTTTATTTGAATTATTGATATTATTGTAGTTCTTTATCTCAGCGATATTGTACTTCATCGGGTTTCTTTGTTTTGCTTTGTTTTGTCAAGATTTTTTGGCCGCTAAGTACTCGTTCTGAAATTGTCATTAGTATTGAAATCAATCTTAATCAAAGTAATAGTAGTACAAAAAGGTTCATTTGTTTTTTTAAATTAAAGGTTTTTTGAGAAAAATTGGCTATATATTTACAAACTATTTTCCGGTGGCTGTTACTACTGTTTCCATCTTTCTGGTAAATAAGGGACCCCATCGTGAAGAAACTCCAACTCTTTGGCCACTACCTATGCATCGATTTATATTTTAACATCATCGTAATTGGAGAAGTGCTGTTCAGCCAAGCGATGTTGCATCGTTCGAAAGATATCCTAATACGATGCAGTAATATCTGGGATATATGGGAGTTGGGTTAGGACTTTAGCATTTCTTAGTAAGTTTCAACGGGCTCCGCAACATGGGGCTGAGCATTATCATGTTGCAATTTACGTTCTTCGTATTTATCGGCCTATTGCCGTCGTTTTGCCAGCACTTCTCCGCTCAAACACATTAATTTTTACCAGAAGATTTCACGTATGATCCTTTCATTCGATTGTAAGGGCTCAGTATTCATAGACCTAGCTGGTTCCACAAAATATACTGCATTATCTTCAACCTATGAATATTCAGCATGTCAGTTGATGATAAGGCATGCCCAGGGTATCCATACGTAGCCCGACGTTGTGGATTATCGTAATGGTCCCTATTTTCGTCGGCAGTAACTATTCGATGTTTTCGCTTCAGTTCATACGTTATCTAATTTCGTGCCTTTCAGAAAATTTCAACTACTGTTGAAAGATGGCAGATTAATTGATTCCAATTGTATGATGGGTATTCATCGAGCCTTACCTCTTATTCTACATCCTAAATCTTTGATCAAAATTACTACGGTTTAACGGTACAAATCATTTCCGCAACTTTCGGGCTTCTAGAGCATTGTCACCATTAAGTCTCATTAAAATAGACGATCACTTTCCGTCGCTTTTTGCTTCATATTGATGAAGTAAGACTCCTCGCAAAACCGTATTATTTGGTAAAAAAATTGACATTTTCGGAGCACGCCAACATAATGTTTCGAACATTTAAGCGATTGAAGGGATATTGAAAAGAAATACGTAATGATTCCGAATGGTAGTGTTGTCAGAATGCAATGTTCAGATATGATTGAGCCATTTGATAATATAAAGAATTTGCTGTAACTATAATTGTAATTTTCATAAAAATTTTAGGTTAAATTCGCTTTAAGTACAATCTTACTTCCTCACAAACGTTGTTATATATTGTACCTCAAGCATAATCTTGTTTATTCATGTTTTACTTTAACAAAACACATTCAGTTCTTACTCAACCGGCAACAGATGCATTTCAATAAATTAAAGTTAAATTAACTGAAATATTTGCTAGTCTTATTATTGCAATTTTATCGGCGAAAAAGCGCGTCGAGTACAAACAGACACAATAGAACCCGTAGCGACATCTGTTATTGAAACCAGATGTTACTCATTGGTGCCAAACTTGATCGGTCCCTGTTTCTTATCGCGAATGTACAGAACGCGCCATTGCTGTTTGGATTTTAAAATATTTTCGAAGCTCGAATAACACAAAGTAGTGGTGCATTAAATTTTTAAGAGATTGTTAAAAAAATCCTATCGTCTGAACCATAAATAGTACGTCCAACACGCGCATAAGACTAGGAATTGCAACATCATTGGATTTGCCTCGGTTTGTTAGGGTTTAACTGTTCGGATACCACCCTATTGCCAAAATAACAAACTCGAAATGGCATTCTCTACTCTAGTGTTGCAGTTTTGCAAAGTTTATCGAAAATTAAATAACGGAAAAAAAACTTGCTGCTAAAAGAGACTGCGCCTCATGGCTGCAAGAATTTTATGTCTAACCTGCTTGTTGTGCTTTTAATTGTGTTCCATATGCATATTTCCCCAAAACAGAAATGGTTTTCGTTTTCCGCTTTGTTGTTCTGTGCTTGTGTGTGCGAATTGGGTATTGAGTGCATAGGTCATGCAGGCCAAAGCCATAACATATAACGGCACATTTTATCCTGTCAGGCCAGGAAATTTAAGAAGTTGCTGCACTCTTACTTTATTACGCTCTACAAATTGAAACAACAATTTGCTGTTGTTTACGCCTCAACAAACCAACAACTAGTGTACAGTTTCTGAACGTTCGATTCGTATGGCATACACATACAAACTTGTGAGCGTGTTGCACTTATCCATTCTTGTCGTTTGACTGACGGGAAGGAGTTTTTACTTTCAGCGCGTTCTTTAAATTTGAGTTTGCGAACTTCCAGCTAAAACTATTCTCTAATTTAAAAAGCCATTCGCTGTGTATACACGCACACACGCAAGAGCACCATTAGAACGTATCTGCAGCGCCGAGCACTTGCACTTTCTTGCATGGGACAGCGCCAAGTGCTGACTGTGCGCTTGCAGCAATTACTTGCTGTGGACGGTGCACATTGCGGTTGTACATGACTTGAGCGGCTGTAAGTATTTGCTGCCTTGCAGAAATTAATTAAAATCTAATAAAATAAATTGCTAATTTTTTGTTTGCTTTACCTTTGCCAGCACTTTTATGTAATAGGCCGCGCTTCAAAGAATTATGAGTTCGCCAAGGCAAAGGGCTTTCAGAGAATTAGCACTGATTTGCAAATGGTTGCTATTGAGTACAAGGACCATAGTACAAAAACAAATTATATTAAAATCAAGTAAGAATTTTACAGTTGGGCAAGGCCGACAGTGAGATACACGTTGCTCCCTAAATATATAGAATAACCGTTCTATCCAAATATGCTCGGAGCCCTCTTTTCGGCCAACATATGTGTATTGGAGGTATATCTGAGTTACATCCCATCTGTGTACATTTTTGGTACACACAATGATTATAATTACGATTAAATTTTATTGAACCTGATAAATTTGTCTGCTCATATGCCTTAAACTATTTTTTCAGACCATATACTTGAACTAGAAGTACCTCTGCTTTTCATCCAATCCTGTACATTTTTGATACGAACACTGCTTATAATTGTGATAACTGAATACTAAAATGTCGTCGAGTGTGATACATTTTTGTAGATAAATTTGCTTAAAATTCCATTTTCTGAATACATAGCTGCACGGGAGGTTTCTCCGAATTTCAGCCAATCTTGCTCATTTTTGATACACTTATTGACTTTATTATTGTTTACGCAGTTCTGAAATAAAATAAAAGTTAAATGTTAACTGTGGGTAATTCGGCACTTCAGCCTCTATTGGGACCATATAAGAGTAGTGGAGGTACTTCTGATTTTTATTCAATCACAAACATTTTTGGAAAACTCACGGAGGGATTCTCGGATAACCAGACGGATTCACAAGGCTACATTAATTTTTGTGATGATGCTGATATTATCGGTATATAGTTTGATAGGTCTCTGATCACTCGTTCTGGGTTTTATAAACGTACTGTCAGAACTAATATAGACTTTGCCAATTGCAACATGTATAACAATGTAGACGCTTTAATGCCAATTTCCGCGTGATTGTAGTATGAAGTAGTAGTATACGAGGTTTCTAAAATTATGAACCGATCTAGTTGAAATTTAAAAATCTTGTGGTGGTAGCTCCTTATGCTCTCAGTATTTCAGTAAAATGGGGTTTTTTTTTTTTATTCACGTCCCCAATTAAATTTGCAAAGTGTAAATTAGCTTTGGTGGTACGTTTGTAACAGCCACAACGACTGATCAGAGATCTATCAAAATGTATACCGATCTGATCAGCATCACGAAAGGAATTGATTTGGGCTTGTCCGTTCGTCGGTCCTAGAAAGTAGGAATTGAGCTAGTCTTACGGCACACACATTCTGCGGAAAAATGTTAGATTGAAGTTTGAATTTGTCAAGATCCGACTAATAGGTCGGGTACTTCCAATACACCTCTTTATTCAAAGTTGGGTTCTTAACTCTACTGGAGCCGTAGGCGTTGGTAATTTGCAATGCAATTTCGCTATTAGATGAATATTCGTAACATCATAGAGTGCTTGAAAATGGTTGTGATTGAATAAAAATTAGAGATACCTTCAGTAATCCTTTATGCTCCCAATAGAGTTTTTACTCCAGAATTACCTATTGTCATGATTTTTCTTTTATACAATTTCTGCTTTGAGTGAACATAAATATATTCATTAAGTATCCAATAAATGAGGAAAATTGCATGAAATTCAGGCTCTGAGCAAAGTTGAACTGAAAAATAAATATATTGGGAGCGAGTGTATCTCACTACCGGCCTTAACAGACTGAAACTTTCTTCCTTGTTTATGGTTAAATTTGTTTAAATACTGTTTTTATTTGGAGAAATAGTCTAGTTAATGGTATAATGTAAAATAAAACAAAATCGTTGCAGGAGTCGGTGAACACCGAGGACATAATATCCATCAGCCATTTAATGCATAAGCCACTGGTTTTTAGTCATATAAGTGAAACCGGGGATAATACGGCTATGCGAAGGATTCAAAAATCTAGACTAATTCCGATATAGTATCACAATATGATAATAACGTTAAAACATCTAAGTAAGAAATTTCAGTAGTAGCGATCATTTACTACTGTGTTCAAAATGTAAGGTTAATTATAGTTATAAAAAGAAAAAATCTTTATATATTCATCCATCTGTGACATAGGCGATTCACTGAAGTCCCTCCGCAATATTCTGCAGCTGAAATTTCGTTCCAAAAACAAAATTTAATGACACTCCCTTGCTCAGCAACATCAGACATTGTAAAAATGTCAAAAATCACTTTTATTCGATTCGAAAACGCAAGCGTTACCATTTGAATAACGATGATATTCATGGGACGAATGCTTCTTACTTGACGAAGATTCTCATAAAATACAGGTTTTACATTGCATACTCCTGCATTTTGGTTTTGAAAAATTTTTGGGACATTGCCTTATGGCTCAACACCCGAAGAATTTTTATTCCACGGATATTTGCACAAAAGCCTTTTCATTGCCTGCAACACGAATTAAGTATTAACATATTTGTAGGTTATTTCGACAACAGTTTTATACCCATCCGTCATAGACCGTATTCTGGGTATTTTGAGATTGTGCAAAGTATGTTATACATAGAAGTAAGCATTTCCGATTATATATTCCTTGCATACATATGCATAGAATCAAAAAATAATCATAAATACGGATTTCCATTTGACCATCTGAATTCGTGAACGGGACAGATCGGTCCATAACTTTGGATAACCATAGCCAGGTATTGCATTGCATGCCACTGCCTTTTGGTATGTAACATTTACAACCGATTTAACGGAAATTAGCATCAAAGTCACGAGCGTTTTTTAAGATTACTCAGATTCGGAATGGATTTTTTTAGATCATAGTAATTACACTGCAAAGGTGTTGCAAAATCGGTTAATAACTTCAGTTACTAACCCACACGATTTCACGAAAATTAGCATAAAATCCAGGCACGTCATCGTAGGCAATTGCAACTCTGTATGGAAGAATTTTCGGGTCATTAGCATAACATTGCGAAATTATAGCAAATTTGGTTCTTAACTTCGGATACCCCTCATAGACCTTTTGCTCCCTATTGCACGGGAATAAGCATAGAAACTAAGTACGTATTCGCATTGTACTAACATTTGGTATGGAACCATATTTGGGTCATTGCCATAATATTTTACAATTTGAGCAACCTCGGTATATAACTTTGGGTACCTTACATTGAATAAAGTCGGTCTTGACCGAATATTACATTGATCTTGTTTTATATGTGTTTTTTTTTAAATAAAAATTTTTTATTTAAATCTTTTTCAATTTTCCCAATACTATTTATAAAATAATTTTAATAATTTTTTAGTTCAAAGATTATACGAAAATAAGTAGAAATTGTGTTATTTATTTATTTAATTAAATATCAATTTATGCTCATAATAATATTGCACTAAGAGAAGAAGCCTCTAGACTTGGCCACCTTTTTTCATTATCCATTTAATTATGAAACAAAAATTAAAAAAAAAAAAATAAAATANATCCATTTAATTATGAAACAAAAATTAAAAAAAAAAAAAAATAAAATACAATTAACAAAAACATTATAAAAATCCGAAAAAATTATAAAAAAAAAAATAAAAGTAATATGATTAATTAATTTAATAAAATTTCAAGTATGTAAAATAGATTTGAATTTATTTTATTAAAAATTAATATTGAAACCAAATAAAAAAGAATTCATTATAAAACAAAAATCATTACTTAGGCATTTTACGGAATAAAAATTTAATGAAGAATAGCATAAAATACAAAAATTAGAATTTAAAAAAGATAAAAATTAAAATAAAATTAAATAACATTTCTTGCATATTCACTATTATTTAAATATTAATTATAATTTGTGTTTTTTCAACATTGCAATGCTTACAAATATTTTGAGCTATTGCAACTGTGCATGCAGACTAAATGTGTGCACAATTTCGAGTGCAACTGAGGTATTTGCTTTTAAAATTAAATTTTTGCTTATCACTTACAACCATTACAATTGTTGTTATCCGATTTCACATTACATAATGGTACTACAGTTATAATTTATGAGAGTTTGGTTTTGAATAAAATTCTTTGGATTTGTTTTACTTACGGTTTTCAGTATTGGTAAAACATGTTCAGTGCTTATCACAATGATAATCATCCGGCAGTTGGAAATAATATCAGCGTTGGAGCTACTAAGCTATAATTTTTTATTCACATACAATAAAATAAACTGCATGTGCACTTTTGGGTAAATATTTCCCATACATTTATATTTTTAAAACCCATCTGCCATATACTGCGGATATTATGAGTTTGGGATCCAATAAAACAAAAAAAAAAAAGTACGAAAATTATTGCCGACAAAGGCCGACACTGAGATACGCGTCGTTCCCAAATCCAGAGAAGTCACAATATGAATAAAACACTTTTCTGGGAAGAAGTTCAGAACGAACCTCGGAATATCAACTAAACAAGCCGAGTTGTGTTGCTGTTGTATCTCTCATGTTTATCCAATCATCCTCGTATTTTGTTCACACAACGATCATGTCAATAATGAAATTTCTTTGAATTTGATGAATTTTTCGAGAAAAATTTGTTGGAAACCCTCTTTTCGCACAACATAGGTGCACTGGCGTTACCTCTGATTTTCGTCCAATCATACCCATTTTTCGTAAATTATTCTTAAAACTTTTTCTCGCACCAAATAGTATTGGAGTTTTACATTTTCAAACAAGTACGCCCAATTTTGGAATTAGAAGCTATGATCAGTCATCTACTTACGAAATTTCATTGCAAAATGTAAAATTTTAAGGCTGCAGCAGTCCTTGGCACCCAAATTTGAACAAAAAAGGTGTACTGGAGATATAGAATTACTAAATTCGATATACATAATCTACTATTTTTTCATAAATTATGTGTACCGAGTTTAAATTTGTTGACGAACGGAGAAATCCACAGATGGACATACGGACGGACAGCCTGACGTCGCTATATGGAATTCTGTGGTGATGCTGATCATATCAGTATATATTTTGATTGTCGCCGGTCACTCGGTTTAGTTGTTAGGAGGTATGACCAAAACTAATCTACACTTTACCACTGTACTTAGCANTCGCCGGTCACTCGTTTTAGTTGTTAGGAGGTATGACCAAAACTAATCTACACTTTACCACTGTACTTAGCATTTCAGTACACCTATGTCACCTCTTAAGAGGGCTTCAGGCTAATTTAGTTAGAGAAATTAATCAAATTGAACGAAATTTAATTATTGACCTCATAATTATAATCAATGTGTGTACCAAAACAGCACTGGATTGGATGAAACTCAGAGATACCTCAAATGCATCTATGTGTGGGCAAATTTGAATAGAACTAAACTAAGTATTTTGGAAGCTATGTGTATATAGATCGGTCCGAGTGCCCATGAACACGAAAATTCGAGCATTTTTGATATAGAGCCCATAAAATCCCCCCCTGAGTACAGTTTGATGTAGGAAATTCGTATTACCTGCAATTTTGTTTTGCTCACTAGTAGGTTCGGTATAAAACCGACAAGATTTTTGCTATGCACATTTATTTATCACCACAGTTGGAAGGTATGATAATACAAACACTATTTATTTAGTATGAAATTTGTATGTATTTGTATGTTTGACACACTAAATATTTATGATTCATAATATTTCAAGTAAGAATATTTGGTACGAAGGAAATAAGGTTTTCTTGCAGTGTGCACTCGGTAAAACTTAATAAAGATGAAATTAAATTTATTAAATAAACTTAATAAAAATAAATTAAAAACAACCACGCAATTTGCGCATTTTCGCCGCATAGGCTGCCAACTTGGTCAAGTATATAACAACTCATCTCATTCAAACTTATTGTATATAAGGTAATATTTCAAAACATTATGCTCTATGAATGCCCAGCGTGGAGCAATTGCGCAAGGTCCGTTATCACTAAAGTCCTACGCATCCAAAATAAAATTTTCGTAAAGGTTTTAAATTTCGTCTGGTACCATTCAACAAAATCTTAGCAAGAAAAATACCCGATTGAAATGGTACAATGCTGAATTTCAAAACTAATGGAAAAATTCAGAGGACAATGCCAATTAACAGCCAATCACTTAATGAAATGCCTCTAATGCAATAAACTCCGTTTAAGTCTATTTTGGTCTAAACGTTTTTCCTTCAAAAATAAGAAGTGGAATGTATCTTCTCTTTTCATTTCAATAAGATGACCGTTCTTTAGCAGGGAGTTTTCTGTTTACACCCTAACGAGTCTAAGACTGAGGGTATTATGGGTTTGGGCAAAGTATGTTTTGCATTTAAATAATCAGTTCCGACTAAACGTTTCTTAAAGACATATGAGCAATCGGGTCATAACTTCGGATACCTGCCATATACTATTTAATTCTGAAATCACGGAAGTTACCTATTCAACAATATTAGCGAAGTCAGCTTACAAGTTAAGATCCTTCGCATAGGTGTTCTATCCTCGATTTTACCTAAATGGGCAAATACCAGTTTTTTTCAGGGGAAGTTACTTAAAATTTATTTCAGGCAATATATCGATGCTTTTATAAATTGGGGAATTGATGGGTACTATGCAGTCGCTTTTGACCGACTTTTACGTTGATTTTGTTTCTTAGACCGATCTGAAGAATAAGTTTCCGATTTTAATTATTTAGACGGAAGACGGTGTTTGATTCATTAATCAGCGATCATCAGAAACGCCCAAACGAATTTTAGCTGAAATTCCTTTTACTAACATAAAATTTCTTCAGTTTACCAAAACTTTATAATAATAATAACAAAAAAAAGTTAACAAAACTAAAGGATTGGCTTTAAAAAAAATAATAATATTTCAAATTGGTTGGAAACATAGAAGTTCAAAACATATGCATTTGTTAGAGGTCTTAATGTATTTGTGAACTATGTGTATCTGCAAAAAATGCGACAGATTTTTGTTAGACGAAGAAAAGCTCTTGAGTACAGATGGGTGAAAGGAATGATGTGGCAATTAACAAAGCTTTTGTACATTCTTGGAGATATGGTGAATGGGAGGTATCCATAACATGATATAACTTTTTTTAAATTAATCGGTTAAATGTTCCTAGAGTTTTTGCGTGCATACACGAGAACACAGTGGTACAGTGTAATAAGGAAAGCTTCTACTAATAACCTGCATGTAAAGATGTCAAAGACAAAAGCTGAGTAACCCTGCGCACTAAATCTCTCTTAGACGAAGAACTCTAAATTCAAGACATCGAAATACTCGTCAAAGGCAATAGCAAAAAGGATCAGGTCAACGGACGAACCGCCAAGCGCCAGCCAAACAACCAAAGTATTCGGTTAGTGGGTTTTGAATCCATGGAAATCGAATGACCCTGAAAGTAATACGTCTGACACGTCTGGAAATTTTTCAATCCTGCATATCCGACGGCGAACTGTAAATAAATTAACATTATTGACGAATGTCAAGATTATAAGAAAAGAGAAAGTCTAGATGAGACATTGCTCCAAAACCCATGCCTAGTCAAGGATACGGGACATTTTTTAAGAACAACTGATAACATTTAATCATCAGACAGACGACATTAATAACGTACTCCACTTGTAAGTCACATTATTTTGTATTAAATGTCAAGAATATTACGTATTCTTCACAGGCACTTCAAGACCCATCTATTGTATAGATGACATTCTCGGTTGTACACAAATTCTAAGCGACTTAGGAATCTGACTAGATAAAAAACTTATCTTCAGTGAACAGAACATTGATTAAATGCCTTAAATTGCAAAATCAGAACTTGGACAAATTAAAATATTGGCATTGACATGTTTATTATTCGGGGTCCAACAATGCTAAAGTATGTTGACGTACTCTGAAAGAAAGATAGAAAGGTTATGTAAACTAAAAAGTTTTCCACTAAAGTGGTCGAATTTGAAGAAGGAAGGTGGTGAAAATAAAATAATGTTTGTGATATAAAATTAAGGGATTTTGTGGGACCAAAGATAGTTAGCTATTTTACAAAAATGGTCGACATGATTTGCTCTGCGTTGTATATTGACTTTTGAAAAGAGAATTTGTATTTGTAAGAAGATATAATTTTGGATATTTTTTTGTTCACTGTACTTTGCACGAACCCGTTATATCCACTCTCTATCACTGATTGGCTTCAAATTACAATTAATTACACTATCCTCAACGGAAAATGCGATGTCGTGTCTGTTGCTACGTTAGGTACTTCTTGATCAAAAATTTATTCGCAGTCAGCTACGCTGTCAATTAGGCCAATTTTTTTACGATGTAATTTGTAAATATTGTCAGAGCTTGCATACTAAAAAGATTTGAAATAAATATATTTTAATTCTTACAAAATATATTTACAGCAAATCATTGTGGCAGTGCGGTTGCACATGAATTATTTCCGACCAAGCATTTCTCTTAGCCCGAGACACATTCATGCCGTGGATTATAAAAATAAAACAATGTAGCCCAGAAATTAATGCAAAAGAATAAATTCTAAATTTATAAAAAAAATTAAAATAAAAAATTTAAAAACTTGCTTTTAATGTGTTTGTCTTATTGCCACTCACAGTGGCGTGCAAGTGCAAATGGAACTCCTATATTTTATTAGCGTTATTCGCGCTGTGCTTACCAGCGCGTTACAAGCGAATAAATCTTTCACGCTATTTTATCTTTTCGATTTTAAATCGAAACCACTAACGACTTGCTATTAAGGGCAATCTTTAGGCTCAATAAAAATTAAAATATCCATGAAATGGAGCAGAAATTCAATCATTCACTTAACTGTTGGCAGCAGAGAAGCGTACTCCAACATCTTGATAAATCATGACCAAACAGGTTGATTTGAAATTTCAGTTGGAAGAATAAAAGAATATTAAAAATGATAGATGTAAAAGGCGGTCAGATCCGACTTTATAATCGACATCTGTCATTCATTTTATAGAATCAACCACACTTTTTAGCAATACTAAATTTCAACGACCAATGATACAACAGGCAATTTTAATCGTTAAAGTGATATCGTAGATAAAATGGCTGGGAGAAGGTACCCAAAATTATTGACTGATTTCACAGATATCGTAGCATAATATGGCAAAAGTTTATAATCCCACTACTATAGGAAGTAACACTTGGCTTATGCTAATTCGTTGAAATCGGTGGCAAAAGTTCTTTGCAGGTGTCCTTGATTATAGACCGATTTTCCTCAGACTGTCTAATATTATGGACAAAATCCCAAAATACATTCATTCGATATTTCAGTAGCATGCGATCAAACACTTTGGTTTTATGCTATTTTTCCTTGAAATTGGAAATCAAAGATCTGAGGGAGCCAGCTGAATTTATAGACCAATTTTGGTCAAATTGTCTATTATTATGGCAGTGACCCAAAATGCTTCTGTAACAAATTTCAGTACAATGTGATACAACACCTTGCTCTAATAATGTTTTCCTTGCAATCGGAAGTAAGTGATCTATCAGAGGCACTTGACATAATCGAACACCGAATATCGATTTGTTTCAATGTTATGGAAATCATCCCAAAATGTTTCCAAAACAATTGACCGGTTAATTGAAACACTTGATATGATAATTTCAGTGAAATCGCGATTAAATATCCTATGGGTGGTACCCAAAGTAATGGATCTGGCTTTTCCCGGGTTAATAACTTGACGTCAATTTTAACGGAATTTCATTGATCCTAAAGCTTTCGAAGTCACATATAGACGGACATCGCTGAATACCGTATTTTTTTCATTCTTTGCGTATTTCACCATGAAACAAATAGTCGGAAACGATTTTCTGTATGTACTACAAACTTTGCATAAGCCATAATATTCCCCGTCAATTGACTTAAGGGTATTATAAGATGGAACTTTCATTATTGGCTAAAAAAGCTATCTAATTAACGAAGTGGGCACTCAAGCATTTTTCAGATGGAGAACGCAATTAAGAAACCTAAGTTCGTAGCATCGAAGTCTGTTCAATTTTAGTTTGGTTTTCATTAAGTTTAACGTATTTCAACAACACATTCTGATAGGTGCCACTTCCTGAGTCCAATGCATAATAAATTACTTGCGCTCCCTTAAATGAAAGTTAAGCGTCGTAGATATATAGGCAAATCTCTTACAGTAAAAGTTCAATAAGCAATCGGTTAAAAGATTGCATTCAAAGATAAATCCCTTAAGTTAGTTCATCTTTAGGCTATGAAAATATGAACACTTAGAGCATCTGTTGCGGAATTGCATACCAGATCCACGAGAAAAATCTTAAACTATAATGAATGCCACTTCGGTTGGAGGGTTAAGGTAAACGATATCTGTGACGAAAAGGACATAGTTATGTGGATTACGATCCTGTGAAGGATGTATGCCGCTAATGGGTTAGGAATAATCCATTGAAGTAAATATTAATATTTTCTGGCTGTGATGGGAACTGTTTCAGGTTATGCATATTCCATCGTAACGCAGCTCAAACAGACTATGCAAAAGAATTCCAATATCCATCCATTTATTTATAAATAAAAGGTAATTCTGTAATATGTAATAGTCGGTCAAGACCGATTACATAGTACTCATAGCAAATACCTTGCATTTAAACTTCCGTGTAATCGGGAGTAAATGGAAGGTATTCAATGTTATTGAACGAAAATCACTTCCATAATAAATTTCAGTTTCCAGTTTTTGGTATTACCGAATTTCTTAAGCCTTATCTTAGTTAATGAAAATTCTCTCAACTTAAAAGATTTTAGGAAAACATGTCGTTGTGACCCTAATCCAGAACTGTCTCATATGGTATACCTCATATTTTCATCTTAATAACAAATTTCTTTAACCACATACGTTAACCAGGATTACAAACTTCCAGCTTCGTCAGTTTATGGTTATGGTCGAGAACTAGTTTTATACTTCAAATTAACCACAACTACACAATATTGGAATAACCTATAAATGTGCTAAAAATGGACTAGAAAAGATGAAGTTTAGATGTATCTGGAGTAATGTCAATTAACCGATGAATAGATAGATTAATTAGAACTTGCAGAATTGTTTATAAAAAAGTTATTCGTAGATGTTGGCCTTATATATAAATCCGTTCAAAACTTTTACGATAATATAAAGTTCATAAAAAAGATGTAGGTTAAATTTAATTCCAAATTAATTTCCTGGAGTAACCCTAAAAAGAACTGAATTTGGAAGAAATCAATTTAAATTAAGAATAACGATTTTTGTAGTGTTTGATACCGAAAAGATCAAATATCGCTAGATCGACTGCTGTTATGTTCATGTTCATTACGGTACATATTTACAGTGTTCTTGGATTTCACGGTATGGATTCTAATTGCGCTGAGAAAACCAACCTAACCGAGTCTCTCAAGTAATTGAAATGCCTTGTATTTCCCTGAAGTGGACTGAATCAGCCCCTGTTGCCCGTATGTAAGATGATTGGCAAGAATACTGTTTTGCAGTGAATCTATCAGTCGTGATTGCGTTTAATACGTTGTCTGCGACGTTTGAAAATTAACATGGTTATTCAAGCTCAGCTGAACAGCTTTTTCTTCCCTGAGGAGACAGAAGAGCCACGAAAAGGGTGTGTGTGGTACCAAAGTCATCACTCTCGTCAGCGCATAGGGACTTTCATCCATTGAACGCAATACCGGCTTCAGTTAATAGCTCCTCATCATGAAGTGGCCCGCAAATAGGGCCAGGCTTGAGGGATATATGGTCTATGTTCATGGGTCCCTTGCTTTTTGTTTAATTTAGTTCCAGTCCCGATGCGCACATATTGGGTCACGATACTTCGCCCTGCCATCTTCAGTTGGATTGGTTCTGAAATTTCTGGCTGATGTACCATTTACATGTTAAAGGAATATTTGTAGCTTGGTAATAAGTGTTGTTTACCATTCATGCCTGGAACTGAATACTCGCAGTGCTTAATATTTAAAAAGCATGGTAGGAAATCACAACCTGGTATGATGGACTCAGACAGCGTTAATCATATGTTCTCCAAACCCCATTGTGTCTCGCTCCTTTGATCCATGGGTGTGGACGTAACGGGTATCCTCTAGTTCAAGGATCTTGGTCAATGTGGTATAATCCATTCGATCCAGATCGGCCTATTGACTAATTGCTGACTAACTCATTTATGTGTTCCACAAAATATTGCCTTTTCTCACCGTTATTTTTTGCACAATATTTTAAGCCAATATGTCTATGGGCTAAATTTCTATTCCCATCATGTTCCGATGAGTAAGCAATGTTTGCAATGGTTTTTGATGTTAATTCAATTATTAACATTTTAATTAATCAAGCATTGCCTCAACTGATACATAATTTAGGGAAGATAATTAATCTTCGAAAAGATGCGACGAACTGGGCGATCTCCTGCAAAGGTGTCAGCTTCACTTAAGCTCCATAAATCACGAGTTTCTCACGGAGAATCGTTCACAACACGTTCCAAATAAATTACCCAGTTGATCCTGTTACCAATTTCTACGATTTGCATATTTTTCTCGGTAAAAATATAGTCTTTTGTGGCTTCATAAGCACTTGAATAAATGCAAGGGTAGTCAAAAACTTTATTTTTTATCTTTTTTAATAATGCTTTGCTATCCGCAATATGAGACTAATGTATCGAAAGAACCAGTCCCAAACCAATTCAATCGTTTTTCTTTAATGTATTTCCTTTAAGGTATATCCACTTTTGTTTTTATCACTCAATTAAGCGGTACATCTGAGCTTAATTGTTAAGAAAACGTTGTTTGATCAGCGCAGGATGTTAGGCTCAGGTTTTCAAACTGTCAACTTTTTGGCACAGTTAGTTGATCCGGACGTTCCAGGTGAACGGTACTCTACATTACTCGGTGGCGTTTATACTAACTTTTTGGATCCCCTTCAGATCATCAAATCTTTCTCGAGCGACGGTTGTACGCCTGTCTGTGATCTCGATCATTATAGATGTTTTTGATCTAAAGTGATGAACATATCTTACAAAGGGCAGATTTTTCATTAGAACGGTGGTGGAAATGTGTTTATTGTCATAAAATTTTAAACTTATCAATCAAATTATGTTTAATAGCACATAGACCTATGTATAATTTCATACGCCCTTCATAGAATAACCCCAGAACTGATAAAGAATTTGTTAACGATTCTTTTGAAACTAAAAAAGAGATTAATATTACACTTTTAAAAATAATTATGTCATTTGCAATACCCGTACAACAATAGATCAAATTGGTGCAATACATTTTGAGTACCTCTGCTAAAATCTGAGACCGCATAGCAGGGAAAAATTTTAAATTGTTTGAATTAAAAATTAATTCAAAAAATTAATTCCTAACAATTTGGGTAGGAGCTTCAGAGCATATTTTCTAGAACGTCTGGACGTCGATTCCATAACAAAAGAATTGTATTTTGATAATCATTTTAAAGTTTTTTATTCGTATTGATAAAAACCCCATGACAGGACCTCATAGATGTACTGGCAATAAATGTACTTCGTAACTAATCATGCTCATATTTTGGTAACTAATAATAAAATTTCATTGAGTTTAATTCATTGTCGGGGCAAATTTTACTTAAAACGCTCTTTTTAAACCAACAGGTATACGGGAATGTTATTGATCTTCGAATCATGTACATTTCCAATCGCATTCATCGTACATAATTTCNGGACCAACAGGTATACGGGAATGAATGGAATGTTATTGTTCTTCGAATCATGTACATTTCCAATCGCATTCATCGTANTTAAACCAACAGGTATACGGGAATGTTATTGATCTTCGAATCATGTACATTTCCAATCGCATTCATCGTACATAATTTCTCTATCGGTTTATTGAAAATTAGTTGAATGTGAATGATGAGTATGAAAAATTCTGCTACCTTCTTTTTGGATATCAAAAGCATATTTCAGGTACTACAGCTTTTCATTCAATCATGCGCATTTTTATGTACATCGCCGATAAAATTGGCAAAATGTAAACTAGTTAGGAGTGGATCCACTCATGTCCGTCTGCCTCTTTGTACGTCCGCCAGTCCGTCCGTCGGTCTGTCCGTCCGTAGGCAAAAAATGGAGAGAAAGACTTGAGCCAGATTAACGAAATTTGGCACACATATTCAATGAAAAAATGTTAGATCAAACTTTAAATTAAGTTAAGATCTCGACAATATTTCGGGTACCTTCACTGCACCCACTTACTTAAGATTTGGGCCTTACACCTGCTACAGCCGTAAGATTCGATATTTTGCAATGATAATTAGGTGGAAACACACCTAAGTGTGCGAAAGTTCATAATATTAAATGCAAATCAAAGGTACCTTTACTACACCAACACGGTTCCAATAGACACTTTTATACAGAATTACTCGCAGTTCTAATTTGAATTCTACAAAATTGCAGCATTGAGAGAACATTAGTATGGTCAGTATGTCAGCAAGATTGAATGATAATCAGAGATATTTCCTATACACATAAGTGGACCGAAAAAAAGGGTTTTTAGCAAATTTGGATTGAACAATTATACTAAAGATTTTGCAAGCGACGTGCATCTCACAGTCTGCCTTCATCGACTGTAACTTTCTTCCTTGTTATTATAGCCATTCATAATATTTATTTCATTTCGATTAGGATCCATACAAATAATTTTATATTTGTGTCTAATTCCACTTTGGACTCTGTACGTTATAAGAGTATTGTAGGTACCTATGAGCATGCACATTTTCGGGAAATGCGTAGATACTTATTTTTTCGAACTTTCTTTTTGTGAGCGAAATGCCACTTCCCAGACGGTAGTAGAGCTTAGGCCCAAAGTTTGAGTAAAGCATTATACAAGGGGTATTCTAAGTATTTTATGCATATTTCGTATAATTCCTATAATAATACGTTACTCAAAATTATCCATTTCTTACACTTAATATTATGATAAGTGTCCAATATCTCGCTTGCGCAGTTCAATTTATATATCTCGTAAGCCCATTTATACGTTTCTACTCCGATTAGAGGATTTCTTTCAATTTACATACGTCGCTGCTGACTAGTTGCTTGTCAACGCACGCATCAGAGCATGGAAGCATTGTGGCTGCAACAATTTGCACGCCACTGTCTACTGATGAATGTCGTATACATATTTTTTGTTGTTGGTTGTGTCGTGTCATTTGTATGCGGCTTGCGGGTAGTGTGAATGCTGCACAAACTGCCACCATATAACAAAACCGCACAGAGCCAAAATTGTGCTATTGTTGCATTTAAATCAATACAACTGCAATTTCGGGAAACGGAAATTTGAACAAAATTTGTTAGTTGTGTATTTGCAGCTATTTGCTGACCATGGCTATTTCACATATGCTCTGGGCTGTAACAATGTGTGTGGCGCTGCTGCTGTTGTGAGTTGTGAGTGCGTGCGCGTATGACCGTGCGACCAACTATGTGTCAATTCTTTTGCTAGTTTTCTATTTGCTTGTTTTTTTTTTTTTTTTTTTTTTTT
>JXOS01017981.1:22170-36086 GCA_001015075.1 Cirrula hians
TTTTTTTTTTTTTTTTTTTTTGATATGTCGTTTTTGGACAGAATTTCTGAATTGTCGCCCAACAGCAGCAAAATGGTTTTGGCATGAAAACCAATCGAAAATAATAACAATTATTATTTGCGAACATTTTTATTCCATGAAAAATACCCGCAACAACATGACAATCTATCAGCAACATCAGCACCACGCTTCAGCAACGGCAACGGCAACGGCGGTGGCAGTTGCTGTGGCAGTGGCAATGGCATCAGAGGCAGCAGCACCGACACCACTGCCAACAGCGTCAACAATACTACATTGTGCATGCAACAATTGCTGGCAATATATAATATTTAAAATTGTAAAACGATATCATTGGCAATTTGCAAACAGTTACCACATGTTTTACACTTGCGAGCACTGCCATTTGTTCAGTTATTTATTTATTCTATGCTATTTTCAAACTCATTTTATTTTTTTTTTTTTGCTACCATTGTTGTTTTATTTGATTGTTCAATTTACTTACTGCATGGAATGCTCTTTTTTGTGCAGCAAATTGCATGCACACAGCAAGCATTGCTAAGTTTTCGATGTAATCACTTGCATATGGTGACAATGTGCAACACCAATATTGCATTTCTCGATTTTGAAGAGTTGAACACACAACAACAAATGCAATAAGAAAAGCTGCTTGCAGTCCACTGCTGCAATGATCCGAATAACATTAACAGAAATTTCGAATTGAGCTATCATTTTTAAATCAGTTTGCAGTTTCGATGTGCCACAAGGGACCGTAATTGACTCAGTTCTATAACAGAATATAACAGTATTGCAAGTTGAAATAATGCACTCATTATGTGGTGCGTAGAAGCGACTATTGCATAGAATTCTCTAGAGCTTGGTGGAAATGCGGACTATAAGAGTTACCTGAAGCTGAAAATTTATTATCATTCTCTTTCGGTACGTCATGGAATGAAAAGTTTAAACTACTTAAACCCAATTTCAAAAAACTCAGAGATTAAAGATGTAAACAGGTTATCGGAAGTTTTCGACGGGTTTCAGGAGTTCTTCACTACGACCTTTTTTTGTTATAGCAAACTTATAAGCCTGAAAACCTCGAAAAGGAGTCCAGGAACGATGTGGCTCTTTCGACTTTTACAAGTGATAATGGCGAATACTGCGCTTTCAAGCAATAAAATTTTGTCGTTACGAACTCTCAAGGTCATAGCGCGATCCAGCTTTTTTCATAAGCTGTGAACCAACGTAGCCACAAATTATGCACGCAGAGGATTAAGAACTGATTGCAAAGTATTGCATAGTGGTAGGTTATGCAATACTTTGCACCCTCTTTGAGATATGTCAATTAAGCAGTCGTTTTAAATCGCATCGTATTTTTTAATTTAAGATGAGTTTGGAAAGTGGTCAATTTGCTTGATCCATATTAAATACAAGCAGATGTCTTTCGCTACTTGGTAAGATGATGGCGATTATGCCATACGGAAACTAAATCAAAGCTAGTCGTTTAGTTAATATTAAGAATGGAAACAGTTGTTTAGCTGAAGAATTGTGATCACATTATGAATTCGCTCTAAAAACATATGGGAAGACCTGAACTTGTGCCTTTGAGTGAACACTGGATTTAATTTCGTTTTGTTACATCGCATTTCTCGAACCCACATTAGATTGAAATAAAAGACATAATGTTGCTAGAAAAGCGTGTTCAATTTTTCTGGCATTATTAGGTATTCTACTACAAATCGAAACAAACACGTTTATATATCGAGATATCCGCCGGGCTACTGTCATTTGGTCACCACACAGGCTACAAGCAGGCGCAATTTTTTACATAATAAATAAATCCGCTTAAAACTCAATAGATGCAACTGAAGGAAGTAAAATATTAATTACCCGGCGACCCCATATTTTCTTCGTTATATCTAAAGTCAATTACATAGCCGTTTATTATATCGAAGTTTCACTGTATTTACATTTTACATACTTTTCGAATTTAAGACAAACTCAATTATAATTGAATTAATCAGCTTTACCATACATATAAATATAGCCATCTTCTCGATTGTTCGCTTGTTCAAAGGGCTGTGTTTTTTCAGTGGGCCAAATAAGGTACCAACACTGATAACTGAGTTAAGATTTATATTATTAACTGTTTCTATATCTCCAGCTGCCTATGATCTATGTGGCCTTTAAAATTGTTTGATCTACTTTTTCTATGGGAAAAATTGTTGTCCTCTTCCTCTTTACGCATCGGACTTAATTGCTAACATCTCATCCTGCTGGAGCATCTTCGACTACACGCACAACATGACCTAACCAGCACAGGAGCTGAATCATGATGCACTGGGTTGCCTAACATAAACCCATTAAAAATGAGTCAAATTGGTCCTCAATTATTAAGGTTTTGAAGAAGCTGTTGAATCACCTTTCCAGAGTTTCAAAAATTGCTGCAATGTTTCCAATATTTCAAATACCTTCAGTGAATTGCACATTCATAAGAGTGTTAATTTTATGATCTGTTCTTTTTTATATTTATATCAAATGAAGTATTGTTCTATGACATGATAAGTGTTTGACAAAAACACTTGAAAAATGGGGTTAAGCGATCGTAAATTTCGGATAGACCACTATATCTTTAGCAGAATTTTCAATTTCTAGCTTTGTTGCTAGAAATAAGATACCCATTTAAGTTCTCTTTTTGGCAGTACAATTTTTTCGGCTGCGGTGTGGACCTGAGTTCAAAAACAATTCTTCTAAATTGTGATTAAACGTCTTATTTATGTCATTATTAATAGCTTAATATTTTCATATAATTTCTAAATTGAAGAAATATTTAAAACAAGATAGTTGAAATAATCGGTAGAAACCCACTTCATAATACCCATCAGTCATTCATTTTACAGAATTATAACAATTTTGAAGCATTGCCAAAATTCAGTACTTTCCAATGAAATAACTGGTAATTTTCTTTTTTAGGTGAACTTGGGGTAACACCCCTATGATAGAATCCTAAAATTAAGCATTGATTTCGCTCATATCGTAGAACATTTTGGCAATAACATAAGAAGGTTTATTAACCAAATTCCAGACTCATGCGTTAAAAGGCTTGGTTTTCATGCAAACATCCGTGATATTTGCTATGGCAGCAGGTTTGCGTCATACCCAAAAATTTGTCAAGTTTACGCCAAATCGGGAAATAAGAAAGTACCTCACATAGGATCATTAGTACCGATTTCCGGAGCTTAACATAACAGCCATGGGCTTCACGGAATGCTAGTGAAAATTGCTATGGTGTAATTTTTCATTTCTTGGCCAGATCATCTAAAAATTTTATCAACATCAGTCAATAATTTGAGGTAGCTCACATAAACGTTTTCCATGGATTTCACTTTTTGGTCATAGCCATAACATTATACAATCTGAGCAAAATTGATTTAGAACTTCTGCATCCATTTGGATATTAGTTCATTTTATGTTTTATAGTCTTTAGAATTACTAATAGATTTTATGTTATGTCCATAAGTTTCTTCAATTATAGGGAAATCGGATACTTCTATCACTCGTGTGTCCTGACATTTAACTTGTTTCTCAACACATCGGAAATTACTGATATTCAGTATTGCTGCAATATTTTGATGATTCTATAAAATAAATGACTTATGGGTATTCTGTGGTCGGTTTTGACCGATTATTACGTCAATATCATTTTTATCTCTGTGTCTCCAAGAAACATATACTGGAAAACGCTTATTTCTATGCATTGAATACTTTGCACAAATGAATTTTCCCTTAGTCTATGTCTGATGGAAAAAAAAATTTCAGTTACCCACCAATTGTGATGACCGTCTGGCTGGATTCCGAAGCAGTAGATTCAAAATTGGCTGCAGGCGTAAGGATTTTGACGATGGTTTTCTGGCATCTACCCATAGACGTGTCAAACCAATGCCGACATACCATTTTTCAGCACATCTATGACTGATGTGTATGAACAAAATTTTTTTCGAAAACTAGGAATTTTAAAGGTTTAAGTAATTTACAGCTACGTAATTGCTGTGTGTTAAGTAGCCGGAGAACCAAGTTTCACATCTATTTTGATTCTTTTAATATAACATTCCACCCTCTTTTGTCGAACAAAGATAATATATTGCGATGTCGATTGTTTTTCGATTACATAAATGAAAAACGCAATTGGCTTCAGTTTTTATTGTTACAAATGTCTGAAAGAAAATGAATACTTAGACTATTAGAAACAATGATGGTTGTTTCAAAACATATAAAACAGTTCAATACAGTTCATCTATAATGAGCGAAGAAGAATAAAAAAAGTTATGCATTTTACAGAGGTGAGTTTTGTGCTATATTTTTTAGGAAAAGAGGGATATTGTTAGACTTTTGTTGGTAAAAGTGTGGGCGTTGCAACTGGTTCTGAATGGGACTTGGGCGTTATCCTACCACACCCATATTGAATGTAGAGGATTGGGTAAAAATTGCACGATATAAATATTTAAGAGTTAAAACTGTATATTCTGTGACTTACTAACATTGAGCCAAAAAAGCAGTTCAGAAGAGCGTCTTTCAGCGGAAACGCAACAGATATGAGCGTAAAACAAATGGGTTCAAAAATATTTTAAGGCATTGAATGTTGTAGTTATTTAATTCAATTCCATAGAATATTCTTAGTTTATAAATATTATGTCATACAATATACGCTGATAACTACTAGTTTAATATGTAACTGTTACACCTTTTGTGGAAAGATATGAATAAAGTTAATTGGGCACAAGGCCTTCACAGTTTGTCGCACTCTTCTATTAAGACTAGTAAGCCTGTGCTTTTTTAACGGTCAAATGGGCTCTTGGCTGAAGTTGAAAGAATCCTAAATTTGCAGTAGAGTAAGTGCCAAGATGAAGAGAATTTTGCTTATTTGGTCAAATTTACACGTTGAGTTATGTGTTTTTATAAAATGACAAATCCTACACATCCATCACTTGGGGCTTTAGATGGCCTTCCTTAAGACCCAACCATAAATAATTTACGAAAAGATTTTAATTCGGGGCAGAGTGTTGCGCCGGCATCAAAACTTAATACCGCTCAATTTATAAAATTAAGAAAAGTGGTGCTCAATTCATTTTCAAAACAAAGGATAAAAAATAAAAGAGATGCAGGCAACATGCACAAAATCGCTTGTGTGTTGTTTCTGTTTCTTTTGTTTCTGTTTTCACTTACTGCTTTTATATAATCCCGAGACAAATACAGTAAAGTTCTAGAAAAAACAACAACACTCAAATAAACGCAATGAATAAGCAAAGAAAATAAAATTAAATGAAGCGCAAAGTGAGGCAAAAGCAATGCTTAAATTCGATCAAATGGCACAGAAACATTTTGTGAAAAGATTTGTGGACCGGTCCGAGCAAAGAGAAATGGATAAGATTAGGTGGCAAAGTTCTTTAAATGTTTTGCAATTTATTGTACGTTTTCTTTTGCATTTAAAGTGTTTTATGACAATTGTGAATTGATACTCGAATTGCACAAACAAACCAGTTTCATTTCAAATGCATTTATTGCATTTGTCGTAGAAATGCAGTTTCTTGTAAGCTCAAATTTGATTTGATGAACAAGTTGGAAAAGACATTACTTTTGAGGCAAAAATATTTTAACTTTTAAAATGCACTACCTATTTATTGCGTTTGGTTGGCTGCTTAGTTGAAGCGTATCCTCAAAAATGGAACACTTAAACCTTATATGGATTAAATGTGTTGAATTAGACATTGTCATTCCTTAAAGTTGTCCAGCAAACTTAGTACTGATGGGTCAGAATGTTGTCCCCATGCTCATATGTTTCTGGGAAAAAGTCCAGTGGAACACCAGCTAGAGCAACGCTGTGGCACAGCAGATGGATTGTGGTAGTTCCACTTTCTTGTCAACAACTTAAAATACAATATTTTGAAAACGGCTTGTGTGTGGATTGTAATCAGGCCAAACACCCTGAAGACGATTTTAATAAGGTTCACATTTATGAGGAATCTGCTCTTTTAGCAATCATTATACGGTCTCAGCATTCTATACCGTATTAATTGATTTTTGTCATCGTTATTATAGCACGGTAGTTGTATCGTATTGAGGGCCGCAAATCAGATGATCTCTGTGCCAAGAGTTTGTAAGTATTTTTATTACTTATTATGAGATTCATTCTTTTAAAAACGTGCCATCAATAAAATTTAAATAAACTCGCTTTAATGGATCAAGTGACTTAAACTTTTGACTTAGATGGCACGTAAAGCCATCAAATCCAAGCCATAAAAAAATGTCTTACCTGCTAAAGTTCGATCTAATATTGGGGATACTAATATAGAACCTCTAATATCGTAATGGTTGACTCTGAGTGTAAATTATGTAGATTATGAGATGAACGATCACCTTGTAGGGCCCGAATGTTATTGTTTGTTATTTGGCCATCCATTTACCATTGCTTTCCCATATGTATGGTAGAGTTCAGCTTTATATGAAGAGTTTACCAGAGCTGCTCGGCTTCGGCTGCCAAATCAAACCAATGTTTAATGTTTTCTTTGGCTAATAGAATAAGACTTAATTATTTTTGATTAACTCAATTTTCAGACTCCGTTTCAAGTTTCATTTCTATAGTGATCGCCTTCCATATTGCATTTTGCAACTGACGGCCTCCATTGAAAACAGACACAACCAGCCGACTATGAAAGGTACTTCCAGTTTAAAGTGGGATAACTGTAAGGAATTGATGGAGTTTGAAGTGAAGCAAATGAAATTGGTTGATATTATTCCAATTGGCAACTTTTACAGATTTTGAAATTTTTTTTTTTTTAGGTCAAATCAGGATATGTGAAAATATAAGTTTATTTATGGAGGCAAAAATATGAGATGCATCATTTGAGGAAGTTTTAGAATCCTAAGGGAGCGTTTAAATTAATTTCACAAAATTCAAATGAAGATGAAGGAAGATCTTGATAATATTTACGTAAGCAAATTAAGTTCAATATCACCAATGAATGAAGAGGACAGAATTTTGACTTATGTATATTTTTCATCGGATCCTACTGAAGTTTGCATGTACTTTATTTTTTTTCAGCAGTAGCATTTAAGGCATAAGATTCAGTGCGACTTAAAGGTAAAGTGGTTGAATTTTTCCATTCAATTTAATAATTCGAAATTTCTTGCAATTTGAGCTCGTATCTTTGTGCAGGCGTTCTAGGTCTTTTCTTTGCATTAATTCACGGAATCTAGAATGCATTATTTTAGGCATCACATTCATCATTCAAGATATCAAGTTATAGTTTGGTAAGCGAATCTCTACTTCTGTTTGTTGATCTACTGATTTTTAAGCACTAATCAAACGTTTCGCAGAGAAATTTGAAGATTCATAAATAACGAAATCTCGCAATACTTCTCTGCTGAGTCTAATTTTGGGGTTCTGCACATATTTATTTATATTTGCATTGATCTACTCAAAAGTAATTTTTAACATTTTTCTACATTTCTCTCATTCAAGAAGAATTTAGCATCTTTTATCTTTTGCTCCAAGAATGTTTTGTCCAGCAGGCAAGTCGTATATATGGTTTAACAATAATTCATTCTATGGTTAAATTAATTATATTCAAAATACCGTCACTCAATTTCAGGTTTCATTACTTTAAGANGATTATATTCAAAATACTCAATTTCAGGTTTTCATTACTTTAAGATTTTACTTAGCCATTTTCTTTGTAAGTGACCAGACACAATGACTATAATAATTTCTTTTCAAGACGTNAATTATATTCAAAATACCGTCACTCAATTTCAGGTTTCATTACTTTAAGATTTAACATAGCCATTTTCTTTGTAAGTGACCAGACACTATGACTATAATGATTTCTTTTCAAGACGTGATACCTCCATTTGGATGAGGATATACTCCGGAGCTTTTCCGTGATCCCGTGTTCATAATCTCTTATTCTATGTACGGCGCTCTGACATTTATCCGAATGCCACAATGATTCAAACACAATTTTTTTTTNTAGCTTTTCCTTGATCCCGTGTTCATAATCTCTTATTCTCTGTACGAGCTGATTACGGCGCTCTGACATTTAACCGAATGCCATAATAATTCAAACACAATTTTTTTTCCAGCAATTACTACCAGCATCTTTTCTTATAAAATACTTGCAGCTTTCCCGAAATATCGGTATATTGATCGCACTTATGTTAGGAAAACTAGGTCCCAGCAAAGTACTAATTTAGTTTTTGATGTTTTTGTTTTGAAAAAAACAAAAATTTAACCAAATTTCGAAAATTGAATTTCATCGACATTATTTAAAACAACACAAAATTTTCGTTTGTAATATAAACGATTGTTCAGAATGTACAATTCAATGGCTTGAAATGCGCTTTATGCATTGGGTATGCCATTTGAAAACAACCAATTCACTTCGTAGTGCAGCTCATAGTTTTATGCGTCATTATGCAAATATCAATATTTGTTGTAAAAATAATTTTGTAAAAATAACTGCATGACTTTACTGCTGAAATTGTACTTGCACAACAACAATGACTGCTTGTCTTTTTGATTTGCAAATTATCTGTCAAAAAGTCATGCAATTACTACGAACATTGCCATGGAATCAAAATTGCAGCAAAAATAAACTGGAAACACTAAAAAGCCATAAATAATAATGAATTTAAACATCATAGCAGATAAATTTCCTTGAACTGCTATAATGCAACAATTGGGGAAATGCTCATTACTGAAATTTCGAATGCAAGCGAAATGAATATTTGCAGCTAGCCAAATAATGTCCAAGGAAAATGATTAATATTTGTCATAGGGCGCAAGTTCAGTTGCGGTCTAAAAAAATAATAAATAAATACAAAAACAAAAAGCTACAACAATAATTAGGTGCAGGCAGACCAATTTAGCATTAGAGATTACTTCAAACCTCGACAAAAATTTAAATATTCAATACAAAAATCAAGTAAGAAAGTTTAGTATAATTGTTCGGTCCCAATGTGCTCAAAACCCTAAAGATATATTGAAGGTATGTCTGAGTTTCATAAATCATGTCCATTTTTGGTACATACATTGATCATAATTATGATAAATCAATAATAGAATTTTGTTGAACTTGATAAATTTTTCTGGCCAAATTTGCCTTAAAACCACTTTTGAGACCACATTGGTGTACTGGAAGTAATTCTGATTTTAATCAACTTTTGCTTATTAAAAATAATTATGATCACTTAATGATAAAATTTCATTGAATTTGATTAATACTTCACCCACAATTAGCTTGAAACCCCTTTTGGGAATGCATATGTGTACTGGAGGTGCCTCTGATTTTTATTCAATCACGAACAAGTTTCGGAATACACTAAGATATTATGAATATCAACCTTAATGCGAAATTTCATTGCAAAATAGAAACTTTACCAGCTCCAGTTTTGAGTAAATAGTAGTACTGGAGGTTCCCCACATATTAGGCGGATTTAAACCAAATTCAAATGTCAATCTAACATTTTTCCCTAGAATGTGTGTGCCGAATTTCGTAAGTCTAGCTTCATTCCTTCTTTCTAGTGGTTAGTTGAATTCTATTCTTCTACCGCAACATTGCCTGGGTAACAGTGTGAGCACCAAAGGCACTGTCGATCAAACCTATTCAAAAGGGAACTTTTAAGAACAGTTTAAAAAAGAACAATGAACGGAATGTAGTTCTATTCATTAGCAGGAAGTTTAAATTAGCAACCCGTCTGTTTGTGCAGTTGGTTGGTCCAGCAATGTCCGTCCGTCCATCCATTTGCAACAACTAGAAAGCAGAAATTATGCTTAACTTACGAAACTCGGCACACATATTATGAGAAGAAATACTAGATGAAAATTTGAATTTGCTTAAGTCACAACCAATATTTTGGGTACCTCCAGTAAACCTTTCTACTCAAAATTGGGACCTTAACACTACGCAAATTTTTAACAGTTGGTATTTTGAAATGCAATTTCGTTATTAGAATAATATTCATAACATCTAAATCTGTTCGAAAAATGGTCGCGAAATCATTGGTTCAGTACACTTATATGGTCCCTATACAGGCCTTAAATCAGATTTACCCACAGTTCTCATTTTTTAAAATTGAATTTTAAACATCTGAATTGAGAAAACATAAATATGGTCCACAAGTGTACCAAAAATGAGCAAGATTGGATGAAGATTCAGAAAAACTAACCGAAAACCTATGTGGTCCCAAAAGAGTGTTTGAGTTATCATAATTATGGTCAATGTGTCTTCCCAAAATGCATATGATTGGATAAAACTCAGAGATACCTGAAGAACACCTATGCTGTCCGAAATCAGGGCAATGGGCAAATTTGAACAGAATAATTAATCTTAATATTTTGAGAGCGACGTGTATCTCAGTGTTGGCGTAAGCCGACTGTAACAGACTTACTTATTTCTAATTAATTTATTCTTATTGGATTTGTAACTTTTCAATCCACACTTTTCTTTAACTATTCATTTATTTTCAATATTGTGCTTAAATCTTTAAAAAGAAAAAATAAATTACAACAAGAATTATTTGCAGACAGACTAATTTCACAGTAGAAAAATTATAATAAAATAAAATTAGTAGTTCTAATCAGGTTGCGATCTGTGGACCTTGAGCCCAAAATTAAGAACAATAATATAAAATAAAAAATAGCTGGAGCATACATCTCATAGAGACGTGTATTGTTGAATGCATGTTAAATGAAAAATTAAAATAAACTTGATCGGCTTCGATGAATATTTAGATAGCCATACAACTAACACCACAACTCTTCGTATAATCAAGCCGTGCCATTTGATCACTTGGTGCTTGGTAAAAGAAAAGAACCATTTTAATACACACGAGTGGCAGACTTGGCCATATTGTACGAACAATGTAATCCATAGTAACAATCAAACAACTAAATCTTTGAGATATAATCATATCCAGGAAATACAAGTATGTAAGTAAGTAAAGTTACACTCAGCGGAAGACGACACTGAGATACACGACTCTTCCAAAACTACCTCTCTAACTCTACGTCTGATTTTCATCCACTCATGTCCATACTTAAAACACACAGGGATCCTCTTTCTGACCTCTCAGTATTGGAATTTCCATGAATTTGATAAATTTTCCTAGCTAAATTTGTTAAGAACTCTCTTTTCGGACCACATGGGGTGTTGTGGACAAATCGCTTATTTTCATTCAATCTCGCTAATGTTTGGTTCACAAAATAAATCATATTTATGTGAACTCAATAGCGAAATTTCGTTGAATGATTGTGGCTAATTTGGGTAAGGCCCTATTTTGGGACCACATAGATGACTGGAAGTACCTTAAATTTCTAACCATTCACCCCATTTACGGAACACACTTTGATGATATAATTAGCCACCTTATTACCGAACTTCATTGAAAAATATATGAACCCTCATAGCTTCAGCAGACTTTAAACACCAGTTTGGGCGGAGAGGTGTGCGTAATGTACCCAAAATATTGATCAAAATTCAATCTTAGATTTTTCCTTAGAATGTGTGTGCCAAATTTGGTAAATCTCGCTCAAGTCATTCTTTCTAGTTTTTGTGTAACGAAGGACCGATATGGAAAGATGAATTTCTGTGGTTATGCTGATCAAATCGATATGCACTTTGAAAGGTTCTAACCATTAGCTCAGAGTGCTACAAATGTAAAACGAAAACTTAAATGCACTGCTCTAATTTTATTGGCGGATTGTATAATAATGCAATTAGATAATATTGTTTTATTTGTGTTAATTCATAATCAATCAGATTTTGATGTTAAGTATTTCAGCCTTGCTCTAGAGATGCCCGAAATACTGTCCCGATTTTCCTTATTTTTCTTATCAAACTCTGACAACTACTAAAATCTCAAATTCAGATTCAAAAACTTCACATCGTGGTTTGAAATGAAGATTTTTTAAATTTTGTATGGAATGGTCAATGAGAACTGACAGATATTATGGAGCGCTTACGCCAATTTTGGAAGGGTACACTCAATGGATTTATTTGATTGTATACACAATATTTTAAATTTAATTAGACAAAGCTTCGTTATAAACGCATTTTGAGTAAATTGTTGGAGATTTTATGGACTGATAGATCCATCAGCAATTGGCTGAAGGGTATAAATTGGTCGTCTTCCAGAATTTTGTTTTTTTAAGTATTTGGTGAAAATACAAGATTTAGCACGTGAACTAACAATTACATGATCCATTCTAGGATTTGAGATNCACGTGAACTAACAATTACATGATCCATTCTAGGATTTGAGATTCACAGTTGATGAGTTGATGAATCTATCTCCCAAAATGTTTAAACGAAGTGGAAGATGTCTCTCTAGCAATATGTTAATGATCGAAGCAAAAATATATTAAGCATAAAATATATATTTAACATATAACCATCGAACAGAACCATCGACGATCACTAAAACATAGAGGTTATATGTAAGCAACGATATTTAAATTTGAAAGTTAAAGCTAAATGAAACCGACGCAGCTATATCCGTATATATCGCCCCATGTCTATCTTCTTGCTAACTTATGAACACTCTTCTTAGGGTATCTTAGGCTGGTGTTAAACTGGAAATATTTCATGCTTTTTCTGCAGGCGTTGAGGCATTCAGCCCACACGTATTGATTCGGCTTGCAGAATTTCAATATGTCACTGAATTCGACTGTCAGCATCGAGCGCATGCATACAATTAGCGTCTTCGGCTCAAAATATTTAAGAACGTGCAACATAGTGCAAAATGAAATATTGCGTGCACATCTGTGCATCACAGAAATTTTTCTTCTGTGGCAATATGGCACAAACTGATTTGTGTACATGTCGTGCACCGTGAGTGCACGTGCATACAAACTGGTTTGCACCCATGCACAACCCTAAATATTGCGTGATGTGCACTCTCTGATGTGTATAAACATTATGAAATTTGCCGGAAACTAGTTGGTAGCCGCACTGTTCGCATGGATTAGTCCAGTTTCCGGATTCTGCCTCACAAGAACAAGTGCCAATGTAACAGCTAGGTTACCTAAATTTCGAACAAAGAGTATTTAGCAAATCATCGAAAGTTGATTTTTTAATGTACTCTGCGTTTGAATCGAGACAAAGCTTTTTGGTGAAATTGAGTGCTCGTATGCAGATGATATATATCTCATATTGCCTTCTCACAAACAATATGAAATAAGGACTTTTTATTTGACTATTAAAATGGCTCACATTTACAAATCAAGGCATCGACGGGAATATACCGATGATCGATAAACATTCGTTCAAAAGTCTACTAAAATATGCATGTGTTAAAAAAAAAAAAATTATCATGGAAGGCGTATCAAGAGATCCATTGATATAAATACATACTAGTACAACATCAGGAATCCATCTGGCCATGTCCATCTGTCTGAGTGTTTCTTTATTATCTCTCAATGTTCAAGATACAGAACAAAAATCAGCAAAATCATGTGTCTTGGTTGTAGCTAATATACAAACTGGTCAATCAGAATTGGGTGCTCATATGAAATACCTTTTGTTATAAACGATATCTCATTAAAATTTTATTAATAAGTATATCATTAGAAGCAAAACTGATGAAGATCTGTTGCTTGTAATTTATTGCTGACATTCAAACAGGGTAATCAGAACAAACCAGAACCATGTGCAAAAATAAAATGATTTAAAACTTGATGGCAGGGTCTATATTTGCTATAGCTAAGCATCATTTTATTTCTTATTAATGGAATAGAATCACTTGGAACTGTTTGTTTCTCGTAGTTTTTTACTTTAACACTATTCCTGCCGACACTGGATGTATACCTATTCCTACCACAGGGGGTCAAATTGTTTCCACTTTCAAATACATAAATAAAACATTTT
>JXOS01017987.1:0-29082 GCA_001015075.1 Cirrula hians
TCTTCAGCATGTCTGGAATGACTCCTTCTTCGTTACTTATGTAAATTACTGTTGTGATGACCGGCGTCAGTAAAAGTGCATTGTTTTTGAGATCTATAGGACGTATATTTACAAACTTTTCCGCAGCTTTTGATTTGGTGAATATTTAACTTTTATTTATTTTTCTTTTATTTAAACTTTAAAGGATGGGTTTCTAATGGCTTTATTATCATGTATTTCGTCCTATTTATGTGTGCAATTCGACGGTACTTTGTCATCACAAGTTATCCATGTTTCTTTTGGTGTCCCCCACGGTAGTCATTTATTTAATTTTTTCATTGCGATTTCTACTCGGATGCATGTCTTTTGAAAGGGTGTATCTTTTCATTGACCTTGGTACCACGATGGATCCCTAGTTGACTTTCGTTAAACATTTCGATATATCTGTTAAAAAAGCGTATGTTGTGTTGGGACTATTCAAACGCTGGTCCAGAGAATTCAAAGATCCGTACACTATAAAATCTCTTGTTTGCCCGATATTACAATTTTCATTCTTCTAAATAAGAGTCAGTGAAGAAGCAATTTTCTTGCTCTACGCAGCTTATATGGCCACCGCGATCGGCGCTTCTCGCCATGATCACATAGACTTTTGTTAAAAGATTTCCCATTTTTAAGAGATAGATTCACAATTCTCGGAATGGTGGTTATTAATTAATGGAAGTGTCGGCATATTTATGACTTCATTTAAAATTTATTGTTTCATCTCGTATCTTTAGTAACTACATACCTATAAAACTTGAATTTCCTAGATCCAATTTTCTGTGTAACGAACCTCTTTGTCGGTTAAATGACGATATTCATAAATATTACAGCTCATTTTCTGTTCATGATTTATCTTTTACTTAAACATCGTTTTTGAATTTTCGCATTTCGTTGGATGATGAGCAATCTCGCGGAATTGTTATTCCTTATTAGNAAATGATATAGCATTTCGTTGGATGATGAGCAATCTCGCGGAATTGTTATTCCTTATTAGGGGGTTTAGCCGGTATACTAACTGATTAGGACTCCGACACAAGCAGGTCGTGATTTTATAGAATCATCAAAATATTGCAGCAATACCAAATTACAGCTACTTCAGAAAAGTTGAGTCCTTACAGTGAAATCTCTTGTAAAATGCCTTTGATATGTATCCGATTTCATAAAAATTTAAGAATGTTATGTAAATAACTTAGAATAGTCTAAGTTCAAAAATTGAGTAGCATGCCATGAACAACTTGGCTTTTATGCTAATTTTCTTGAAATCTGGAGTAAACCTATGGGGCAGGTATTGCAATGACCCAGAAATGCTTTATTGCCATATTTCGGTAGCATGCTTTAATACCCAAATGACGTTTATGCAAAGTTCCATGAAATCGGCGCTAATGATCCTATGGGTGGTCCTCGAACTTATACACCGATTTTACGACAATTTCTATGCTATGGCAATAACCCAAACCTGCTCGTATACCAAATTGCTGTAGCAAGCAATTTAAAATCTGAATTTTTACTGATTGCCGTGCTCAATTATTGTCAGATTTTTCTGCAATTACAATATCATGGCAATGACCCTAAAATGCTTCCATACCAAAATTCAGAGATATGCAAAAAATACCTCGCTATTTTCCTGAATTCCGTGTCATCGGAGATAATAGACCTTTGGTTCTTACTTTTTAAGAAATATATTCACAAACAGAATTTCTATATCACAAATTACTCAAGTTCTCGTGTTCACAGAGATACCTGAGTACGGTATTAAGACTTATAGCTTGATTCCATGAATGTGTCTCCAAGAAACATATATCCCGAAATGATTATTTCTATACAGAACATAATTTGCACAAATCCATAAACTCCTCAGTCTACAACTAATGTGTATAAAAAACTTAATAAAACTAAAAATAAAAAGGTTTCTCATTATGCCCGAATTCGTTAAGACAAAGTGACACCACGATGTTTAGAAATTGTTTCGAACTGTAGGGATTGATATCAAGTAATTGTTTAAATTTTGTTTATATACCTAAAGAAAACATTTTAGTATACTATCCAAAAGTGGCATAATTCGTTCCAAATTGCAAGTACCTTCCACCGAAATTCACAGAAATTTCGTATAAAAATAAGGTATTTACTTTTCATTAATGAAATCATGCTGTGCTTCCCATTACTTTTTCAAGGAATTCTGAATATGACTTTGCTTTTTAAATATATACAAAAGTCCGACGAGGTCATGTCTGGATATCTATGAGGCTAATAAATTTGGCTTCATTTTTAATTCAGATGTACGGCGTCATTTGGCCGTTTATCAAGCAAGGTCAACGATTTAACAGCAATATTCCTTGTGTCCATTTCGCCTTATAGGGAAGTGCATATCATTCATCTAAAGGCCTGCAATGTGATTCCGCCAAAATGCTGCGATACCACACATTTGGACTCTTCGCTATGCTCTCTCTGACCCCTTCCTCGGAACATCAAGGTTATTGATAAACGGCATCTGGATGATATCGCACTGTGCCGTCCTCAATTCAATTGACAGATATTGTCTGCTGGTTTCGTTATTTTCGACAATATGTACGTAAAAAAAAAACACAATTGAACGAGTTGTTCAATATAAAGCGTGACTATTCGGGCGCATTGTATGGGAGTGTAGCGATTCATGGTGAAACTGTTCTAAATTGACTAATCGAAATCATAGTTGCTCAATGTTCTTATTATTTACACAAAAAAGACCGCACCTTTCAGTATTTGAAGTTCCTTACGAAACATTAAAAAAAAATTCGCGTAATCGGCTCAGTAATTCGGTTCCTTCAGCACAAAAGTGGACTCCTTAAAATGAATGACTGATGGAATATGTATTACAGTAAATAATAGTGGCCATCTTTATCTAAATTTGTAAATTAAAACTAGGGTTCAACAATTCGGGGCAGCTCCAGAACCGGGTCCAGAAAAAATTTGTTTAATCATGATGTTTCTTGCTTCAATGGTCAATATTTTTTATTATAAGTTCGTTGAAAAGATAAAAATGTGAGGTAAACCATTTCGAAAAGTTCTGCCAAGCAAATTTTTCTCCTAAATCAATGAGAGTGAGTTAGTGGATTAAGATTTTGAGTAAGTAAATGTGGGCGTTTGAAATTCAATAATACCAGCAAATGAAGAAGAAAAGATTTTCACTGTTGTATATTTCCTATTCAGATATTACCGAAAATTTCATCTATCTCGTCCCTAATTGCGTTATGTTTGCTTAGGGGTTCGTATATTCTCTTTTATATTTTTTTTTATTTATTTTGAGGTTTTTTTTTGAGGACCAATGTAGTTCAAGTGCATTTTTTTGAATTGAAGTTCACCTTGTATAAAGGGCAGCGTGAACTTTCAAAAACTGTTATAGCATTTTAATATTTAAATTCTGAAATCATTTAGTCGTGTGTGGTGTTTGTTGTCTTTTTTTTTTATAAGATACTCTGTGTAATATTGTAGTAATGTACAAAAATTCTCCTTAGCTAAGCAGCTTTTGACAATTCTTTTCATCCCGATTTATTTCTTAAACATTTCGCAGATTCGAGTCTGAGTCGTTTGTAGTTATTTACAACTTGCTGTGATATTATGACTGACATAGGACTCTATTAGAGCTAGGTAAACTTGTTCAATTAAGCATCTCTTTCTTTTGCTTTACAGATGAACTATCAAAGATGAAGTTTTTCGAAACTTGCTTACTACGGTATTAAAGTCATCTTGTCATTTAAGTTTATCATCTATCATGACTCCAAAGTATTTAAAAGATTGAACAGTCTGTATTAATCTTTGAGCTTTCTTGCTTATTCGTTGCATTTAGTTTGCTAAGAATAAATATATAGCTGCTTTTGCTGAAATTTACATATCTGATATATTCTCAGAATTAATTATTCAAAAATCTCTTGCATCCCTCTTGTTAGTGACGATTGCCTCAGTATTCAAATCACACTTTGTTCTTCACTTTACAAGATTTTTATGTATTCAGCAAGCCGTTTTTATATATAAAATAATTTAAAACCCCGTTGCTAGACCTGAGAAAAACCATTTGTACCATGGGTGCTGATACCATGTCGAACTTGCACACCTTGTAGCGTCGATAATGAAATTGACAACACAGAGCAGGTACTGCTACTCATCTACCAATGTCATGCTGAGGGGGGTGGGGGTTGGGATAGGGATCGTGCGGTCGGAAAGTATAGATTATGCACCGAGACATAACACAATGGCATTACACTGATATCCTTTGCCTCAACGAAGGACATCGTTATCGCTTGTTCCAGATTGAAACATCTTGATATACACAAAGCAACATGAAAGTTTCAACATCATCAGAATTGCAATGAAATTGATCTATTTGTGATTGATGTACGGCATGGTAAAGCTTTTCGGACTTGCGCCACTGAAGGAGTTCCAACGTCGACTAGTGGACACGGGAGATACATTGCTATTATTTTTCAAGCTGCTGCTGAGCAGAACATAGACTACCGTATATCGCGGTCGGTAAGCCGGAATTGAGAAGGATCCCGTATACCAAGCCACGTTCTGATTCGTCGCAAGACGTTTTGCCTAGATACCGTGAGAGAGGAATTGAGACTTCTCAGATGTGAAAACCAAAGGGTTAATGAAAAAATAGAGTGTGGTAATGAAGGGGCAGAAATGAGACTTAAAATTCCTTCAAACGATGAAAAAAAAAAAACTTAAGATTAACCAACCGGAACTTCATTCTCTAAAAACCTAGAAGGAAGGTTCAGGACGTCAGCAGTCAATTAGACTTATGGAGTGAAAACTTCAATCAAATATTGAATGTCAATAATGCTGAATTCCGCCAGTGACATGTCAAGCCGCATAAGTCCTTTCAGCAGGCCTGTATAAACCTGATGGCAAGGACATAATATGTTGAAAGTTTGCCGAGAAATGGAAAGCAGATTCGTATATGATTTTTAGAAACACCTGGTTGTCCAGTCAATACAAATTTTTGTAGTACTGCCCGTATGGTGGATATTCCTTATTCATCCAATAATTTCGAAATTACGGCTTTTCCGAGGGAACTATGTAATTTTGGTTGTTTATTCTTATGCAAATCAGGCAGTTGACTAGGGATATTATTGGTTTTTGTAAAGCATATAATGAATAATAGTAATCGATTCCATCTTCCAGAATGAGATTTCATTTGGTTCAACAAAGTCCCTGTAGTCGTTAGTCTATTTATGATCACGAAAACTTGAGGACATTTTGACTAAGAACGATAAATGTTGGTTTTTGCGTAAAATTTGTATAAAGTGAGGTCTTGCAGACCAAACTTCCACAAAATGACCCAAAAAGTGTTTATAGCCACACCTTAGTTAAATCTTTCAGCGAATGCTGCCATTGGTGTAATGCATCTATAGTTATGGGATCTAACAATCAACCCGTCAATACAAAATTAGATTTTTTGAAGATGGAATTGTGTCTTAACTAGGTGCTGGAATTTTTTAATTTTAATTTTTTTTTTTTTATTTGATTATATATTCTTTTTTCTTGTCGGGTACCACTTATTTGCAGTACACCTACTCATGGACTTTGGACTTACTTAAATTTTTTTTTTTTTTTATAATATTTCCGGTAGGCCAATACAAAAATTTTGTGAGAAAGGCGTAAATGTTTATTCCGCGTTTAGGGATGTTTTAGGAAAGGTTTCCAAAAAGTGTTTCCTTAAAATTTTTGAAACTGTGATGAAGATCAAAAAGGTTTTTGATTGAATCAATGAAGGCGTTTAAAAATCTATAATACGACCAAGTATGTCAGTGTGTATTTCTTAGTGATAATCAACTAATGCATCCACCTCTTTTTTAAAAATTTAAGACATCCCCTATTCCAATGACGGTGTTGCTTTACAAATTCATGGATATGAAATTTGGATTCAACCAGATAAGGATCAGCCTTAGAGTTACGATGGCAATTTGAGTTTACATTTTGAAAATAAATAGAAAACATCTCGAGATTAAGACTTTTTAAAGCCAATAATCGATTGAGAGTATTAAAGGGGTTCGGCCAAGTATGTAATTCCTAGTAATAATCATTTCCAACTATATGTGTATTGGGGGCCAGTGCAAACTATAAAAAAAAACGATTTACCGATGTTCATTTCTTTGACTGTGATCGTGATAACTTTTGTAGTTTTTGAGATGGAAATTTGGTTTCTGAACATTATTACTAGAAAGTGAGGTTGATGAATGGTCAAAATCGGTCGAGGTACTTTTCACGTAAATAAGGGTAAAAGCGACATATTTGGCCACTGACCATAAAGGCGTTTTTAATCAGTTCGTAATATCGTATACCCTATTTTTCCCGATGTCAAATGCTTTATCGGAAGTTATTGGAATGCAGTTTGGCATTGAATTGAATTTTTTAGCCAAACTTATATAAAAAGTAAAAGTTATTTTCAGTATAATACACAGCATTTTTATGGTTTGCTGATTTGATTGACTCGACTGTGCTCGACTGTACTCGACTGTTGATTTGATTGTATTTAATGACAAAAAATTGATTTTGAAATTTCATTTTTATCCTACGCTTCGTTCGATTTTATTTCATTCTGCAATACAAAATTTTAGTAGCTTAATCACCTTGCCTTTATAAACTGTTGAGGAAAATCGGGGATGAAACACTAAAACGAGGGACCCAAAGTTTTTCAATAAATTCAATCAAGTTGAAAAATATTTTTGGTATATCAAAGCAATGCTGCAATACCAATTTTGCAATGAAAATTAGTTGCTTTGTTTCAGGAAATTCGGAGGTAATTATTCTATAGGACAAACCTGAAACTATTCGCCCCGTTAACCTCACGTATTTTCTAGAAACGTCAAAACATAGCATGTATGCCAAACTTCAGTAACTACCGTTGAAACATCTTTTGTACACAATGAATGGGAAATGTTTATGAGAGATAACAGAAATTAAGGCCTATAAATACGTCTCAGAAACATATAGTCGGAAATGATTTTTCCGAAGAGTAATGGGTATAAATTAATATACATTGACTATACGGGAGTATGACTCTTCCTTTTATTTTTCAATTATTATGATAACTTGTCATAAACGTACTTATTCTTGAACAGTTCGATTTCATTTCGATTCAGTTACAAAAAGTCAGATTCTAGCGCGTGCGGCTGTGTTTACTTGTTCCCAGCTGGCATCTGTGCATTTATTTGCGCTGTCATTGATTCCTGTTAATCCAGTTATGCTCACTTCAGTTTAATGCAATTTTAATAATTTTGTTAATTTTTAAATTTCATCAAGATAAGCTTAATTTAAAAACTACTGTTCGGTAAATTTTTATTGTTCTTTTTTTTCCTACAATCGATTCAAATTTTAAATTCTGTCGACATTCGATTAAATGCGTATTAGCATAAATTAATTGAAAACAAAGGGGTTCATTTAAAATCGGGAATTCCAAAACGATGTGTGAATTAGCGGTAGCTTATTTGAATAAAGTTTTGTTCCAAATAGCATTTGCCCACATACTTTATGTGCACTAGATTCAAGATGACACGCGCACTAGTCACAAGAGTTTTATTGATTCTGACGTTTTTGTTCTTGTTTTTGTCACCAGCAAAGAAGCTTGGAAGGTCTAACGTACCACCATGTTGAAAACAGCATGGAGAGTATTGGATAAAACAAATCCCGGACACGAAATACAGCTACCAGAGCTGAGCGATATTTATGTAAAACGATGGCCCACCGAATACAAAACATCTATTATCGTGGAAAGAATTCGAGTTTCAAAATACTGGAATTTTGCAAAACACACAAAGGAACATTGAATTTTATGGCGTCCCATTAATTAAGTTGAATCCACGATTTCGTTTCTGAAATTGTTAGCAAGAGGTATGCCTAGAATCTTATGAATATTGTAACCTGGGCGCTAAAGAAAAGAGCCAGATTCCTATATCGAATGGTCAAGAGAAGTGAACAATAACTTCGTATTGGATAGATTTTTATATTCTTTAACCCATTTTTTAATCAACGTTGAGGCAGCTAAATTTGCAACATTTAAACAAGCTGACGTCATAGGTATATGAATACCTTACCGACCTTTTAAACGAATATCTTGATTATTATTTATATTTTGAATTACAGCAGCAGCACATATAAATAACAAAGCCTTAAATAAACCATGAGTCAATAAATGAAAAAATGCTAATTTATAAAATCCTATTGATAACATTCTCATTATTAATCCTAATTGACTTAAAGTTGATAAAGCAATAATTTTGTTTAAAACATATTCAAAATTAGCCGCTAATCCAGCTAAAAACAATGTCAACCCAGAAATTAATAATAAAAATTGTCCTAATCAAGTATTTATTAATAAAATATTAAATCGAATTAATAAATATACCCCAACCGTTGCTAGTGTTGAAGAATGAACTAATGCTGTATCAGGAGTAGGAGCAGTTATAGCCGCTGGTAATCATGATGAAAAAGGAATTTGAACTCTTTTAGCTATAGTTGCTAATACAACTACACCTCCAATTAATATTATTTCAAAATCATTTTTTATAACTTCTAAATAGAAGATATAATTTCAACTTCCATAATTTAATATTCAAACAATTGCTAATAATAAAGCTACATCAGCAAAACGATTTGATAAATGCGGTTAATATACTAGCATTATAAGACTTAATATTTTGAAAATAAATTACTAAACAATAAGAAACTAATCCCAAACCATCCCATCCTAATAAAATTCTAATTAAATTAGGACTAATAATTAATAATATTATAGAAAAAACAAATATCAATACTAATATAATAAAACGGTTAGTATTTTCATCACTTCTTATATTTTCCTTTCTATAAAAAATTACAACAGAAGAAATTATTAAAACAAATGATATGAATAATAATCTTATTCAATCAAATAAAAAAGTTATTACTACTCTATTNGTTAAACTTACAACTTTTCATTCAACAAGAATAACATAATCATCTAAAATAAAATGTAATCTAAAAACAAATAAAGATAATCTAATAGAAAATAAAGTAAAAAATCTAATAGAGGAAATTGATAAATATTTCACGATTTAAAAAGAAATAATTCTTATCATTGACACCACAAATCAATATTTTAATTAAACTATTTAAATATAATCATAATATACATATATCTCTCTTTATAATTAATAAATTTAAAGGAAATCAATGTAAAAATAAAAGNTAATGTAATATGGTGAACATAACAAAGTTTGAATTTTGAATTGTTCCATTTGACAGTATGCTAGGAATGATGCTTAGTTTTCAATTTCCTCAATTAATTGAACCAGCATATTATAAGAAGAAGGTTTTAGGGATTACTATGAATTGATATTATTAAAATCTGTGGCGGACAGGTTAAGTTTCTTGAAGTTTTGGATTGATTTCGATTTTGTAGTGCTGTGGCTGAGACTAGGTATATGCAGCACTTCCAATAAAATGGTTGGCTTTCAATTGAACTCACTTGGATTCACCAAGTTCACTTGGATGCAAGATGACTGAGGGGTGCAGAAAGAACAGAAAATTTTTCAATTAAATTTAAAAAAAAGTCGTATGTTAATGGTCTTTTGGATTTACCGGAGGTATTAAACTGATTATGATCTTACTTCATATAAAATTTTAAAGATTTGCAATGAAAAAAATTCGAACGAAAAAGATAGTAAAAGAAATTTAAACATGATATTTGACCCAGGTTGCAAATTAATTCACTGAAATTGGCTATTAATCCCTATTTATTAAACTTCTATAAACTTGCAATGAACTTACGAAAACTTTTGATTGCATGCACGTTAAAATGTATTGAAAATTTAACATCGCTCATGAAATTGGCTAAGTGCAGATTGTTTTTGGTCTTACGTTTGTGACACCCAAAATATATACCGATATGATTGGCATCACCATAGAATTCGATATAGCTAGGTCCGACCGTGCATCTGTCCGTCATCAAATCCTAGAGGGAACGCGTTAGGATAGAAAAACCAAATTCGGCAAACATAATCTTTAGAAAAATGTTAGATATAAGCTCGAACTGTGGCCCAATCCGATCCATATTTCAGGTACCTCCAGTGCACCTCTTTACTAAAAATCGGATCCTTAACTCTATTGGATCCGTAAGAGTCGATATTTTGCAATGCAATTTCGTAATTTGGTAGATATTCATAACATCTAAGTGTGTTCGAAAAATGGTCGTGATTGTATAAAAATTCTCGTATATGGTCCCAATAGAGATTTTAGTGGAGAATTACCCACAGTTATAATTTAAACTTTAAAAAATGGCAGTATTGAGTGAACATATATATATATACAATAAGTGTTCTAAAAATTAGAGAGATTGGATGAAATTCCAAGAGGGGTATTTAAGCAAATTAAGCTGGAAAAGTTTATGAAATTCAACGATATTTTAGTATTGATTTATCATAATTATGAAGAATAAGGTTAACAAAAATATGCAAGAATGGATGAGAATCACATATACTTCCAATACATCTATGTGGTCAGAAAGGTGGGCTCTGAGGAAATGTGAATAGATTTATTCTAAGTATTTCGGAAACGACGTATATTTGACTGTTGGCCTCAGCCGACTGTTACATTCTTACTTGTTTATAATGCGAACTACTATATCGTGTTTGAGTGAATGTAGGGGGGAAAAGTCAAGCGCAGTCTTGAGAAATTTTGGAGTTATCTGGCTCAGATTGCATTGTGCAATATATATAGGTAAGATATTGGAAAGTACATATTTCTATCCATCTATATTATCTGCAATTAACTGTCTGTGTTTAAATCTAATTCTCGCGAATTTCAGTGTAAAATATATTCCCGTTGTTATCGACTGAGTTCGACTAAATAAAAGAATGGCATGTTAATCACGGGAAAATACTCGAATTTTAAGTTTAAGTAATTTGTACAGAAACATCCGGCTTTCAACCTCATTTCCGTACAATCGAGCTTGAGCTGTCAGAAGGAAATGAAGTTTACGATTGATGATGTTAAGATTTATTTTACCCCAAAATTTTAAGTTCAGAATATCGCTTAGTGGATTATTAGTGCAATAGGAAGTACAAGGTCAAAGTCGGTCATAAACGTCTCCCAAATACTCAAGGCTCATGCTTTGATAAGTAATCAAATGTCTTAAACAACACACGTTACTTCGATCTTGCCAATATGGAACTTGTTCAATGTCCAAAAACAAGTAATTGTTGGTTAGGTTCTTCTTCTTCTATATAGACAAAAATGAATTTTTTTCTGTTTTTCTTTTATAGAATTAGTTTAGATAAATAATTCAATCAAGTGGAAATTTCGTAGTTTTCGTAAGCTTATTTTATTCATTCTCTGCAGAGAATTCCGCCAAGACCATCGAATTGGTGTATGAAGGACCTGACTGCTGATTGATTTGCTGTGCAGTTTTTGGTCGGAAATCATCCTGCCTGGAATTAAGATCGATTTCAACAAATCTGGAATGCTGGAAAATCTTCGAGTACATGCTGCAGTAACTGTTCCGTCTGTGACAACAGAACAACGAGAAAGAAGGCTACAAAATGATCGAATGAGAAATGCTCGATCAAGACGAACACTGCACGCTGTTTTAAATCTTGGGATCTCATCAAAGTGTAGTCATTGGAAAAATGGATAAAATTTGCATGTTATACAGCGCCTTTAAATTTAAAAACCAAACGCAAGGAATGTGCTGCGCAACTTGAAAAGTTAAACTGTCTGAATTACATTCATCAACCGAACCACGTTACTATCCGGTATTACACGTGAGTCGAAGCATTTCTTGGAAACCATCCGCAAATGCAATACATGTTTTCAACTGACATCCTTTGGTGCAACGAATATATACCATTGTGTATCCTACAGCATTTANATATTACACGTGAGATTTCTTGGAAACCATCCGCAAATGCAATACATGTTTTCAACTGACATCCTTTGGTGCAACGAATATATACCATTGTGTATCCTACAGCATTTAAATAAATATCGCATGAAATGAAACGCTGCAATGTCACTATGTTTTCGAAATGAACAAAATCAATAAAATGACTTCAAAATAATTGAATATTTGTGTAATTTCTTTGCTTCAAATTTCTTTCACTGCTCAAAGGCATAGCAACGCGCGCAGGGTACAGCTAGTATACAATAAGCTATACTGGACAAAGATAAACTGAAGGAAGTTTTACTCTTAAACCACGTATACACAATTCTAAAAGACGTGTTAATAATATTGCAATTATGAAATTTTTGTTGAATTAGATTGATTTTTGTTATACTATTTGTATTAAACAACTTTTGTTTATGAATGACTTTTTGGAACATATACACCTATATGAGGCAACTCTTATTGTCATTACTACCATTACCCACTTTTGATACTTTGTGGTACTGTGTTCAAAAGGTGAAGTGCATTTTGTTATAAAATTAAAAATCTTTATTTATTCAATCATATAAATTTCATTCCCTTCAAAGTATTCCCCCTCTCATACATTGCACTTATGCTATCGTTTTTTCCATTTCTCGAAGTTTCCCGGGTTAGACAGCGTGCAGCTTTGTTGAGTCTCTTCAATAGATTCAAAGCGGTGTCCCCGGAGCGCTCTTTTGACTTTGGGAAATAAGCTTTCAATGGAATATTGTACTCAGAAACTCACGAATTATTTTGGGGATAAGCACTGTTTTTGGCACCAAACGCGGTTTGACTTTCATAATGCACAAATGATCTGTCAAAATTGTTTCCTTCCTTGATTTACTTTACTCTTTCCTCATCAGTTGACATTGATGGTCGTAGGGAGCGTTCCAAGTCATCAACACGTTTTCTGCCTTCTTTGAAGTATTTGTACCACTTATAAATATTTTTCTTTGATTTTGCACGTTTCCGCAGCCAAAATATCATTCCGCACACAAAATTTAATGATACTTCTTTGCTCGGCATCTAGTTCAGAAACTACAATGTCTGAAAATCACGAAAATCACTATTAGTCTTTTAGGGAATACAACCGTAACCATGTCTTATGATGACATTCAAGTAAAATTTGGCTCACATGTCACTTACAGTATTACCAACATAAAAGTAAAACAGTTCCCTCACGAATCTTTAGCAATATGGTTTAAATTTAAACTTCTTTTCATTTTGAACACAGTTCTATTTAACATAGATTTTGCGATTTTGTTGAATGTCATTAAGGTATTGAAAATGGTCAATTTGGAAATATCGTGTATGCATTGGATCACCGAGCATGGATTAGAATCTAAATGTATACCGAATTTTGCTAACATACCTTTAGGCGTTATTTTTATTTTTATTTTTGGACATACGGGCATGGCCACATATCTTTTTGAAGTGTTGCTGATCATAAAGCCATATATTCAGGTAGGCCTTCGATGACGACTTAACGAAAGCAATGTACACTTGTCAATTTTTTGAAGAGCTGCCACTTCCCTATTGAACTTGTACTTCCACTAAATCTCCAACAAACAACGTGAAAAACAAAATTCGCTCTTGCCCTGCCGTCACCGTCCATTACAATTTTTGCCTTTACAAGAAATCGCGTGCAACGCAATCAGATGATCAACACTTTCTCAACTCAAGCGTAAATTCATACTAAACGTTAAAATGACGATAGTACGCAATTATTTTTGATATATTTATAGTTAACCCGTATATAATCTTCTGAGTTTAAGAGAGATGCCTTTTCGGTTACGCATATTATTTTGGTTGGAAGAGTTGGGCTGAAAACTTCGTAGGACAATAGAGACAAAATATTTCTGATAAAATTTGATTATTTTATTTAAAATAGTACTTAGTGATACAACATTTATATCGATCGGGAAAATTTTCGATACCATAGTACAATTTGTTTTAGCCTAGACAGTTGCAGCGAATACCTCTGGATCGGCGTAAATTTCTTTCCAGAGCGTATGGGCTTGAAGTCTGAGAAAAGTAAATATCTCTGAATGCGATATCTGGAGAATTTGGTGAGTGCGGAAGCGAAGGCCAATCCATGCTATTTTGGCATCGTTTTACTAATTTATGGGTAACACCTTGCATTATCCTGAGTACTTTCTTTTGCATCAAATGCGGTCATTTTTCCCCTTTTTCGCGGTTCAAACGGTCCAATAATGCTATGTAAAAATCGTTGTTGATGGTGTTTCCTTTTTTAAGATCATCGATGAATATAATATCATGTGCATCTCAAAATACTGATGCTTTCATCTTGCCAGCTGACTGTTGAGTCTTAGTACGCTTTGAAGTTGCTTCTCCACGTGCAGGCCACTCAGTTGACAATTATTTTGATTCTGATGTGAAATACTGGTGCCATGTTTTCTTCATCGTCACATAGGGACGCATTCATTCGGTGGTTATGGTTGACCAACTTCAAACACTGCTCAGAATCGACATGGTCGATTGTAAAATCACGTGAACAGAGTTTTCGCATACACAAATCTTCAAGCACGGTGTGTCTATTACCTTCCTGTCGTATCTTTCGTCGGTAACAGCGCGACTGTGAAAATCGTCCTCGGTGCTCATTTTGTTTTGTTTAAACTTAGCAAACCACTTGATAAAATTATCCCATTTTATAAATTTTTTATGCATTAAAAACTTGTATATAGAATATTCATTGAGTCAAAAAAAAAAAATAAATAAATAAATAAATAGATGTAATATTTGGTTAAATCATTGGCATCATAATATCTTTCAGTCCCTTATAATTATCCAAAAATGCTCCGATGCAACAATTCAATAGCATACGATGATACACTTGGCTACGGAGAAAACGTATTGACAGATTTTATTGAAAATTAAGATTATAGAAATGCGAATGAAAATACCAGCTTTTATGCTAATTTTTCTGAATCCTGAAAATATAGTCCAATAAGTCAAATAATGTTCAGAACCAAAATTTAACCGATCTATCGCGGCAACAAACCTACCGATGGACTTCATTCAATAGATTTTTCCTTTTAGTTCTATGCGTATATCTTCCAGAAACATATACTCAGCAATAAGTATATCTCTGAAGTACAGAAGCCTATAATACCCACAGTGTATGCCCAGTGGGTACAGATCCAGATCATTCTCCAAATATTGAATGCTAATTTTCGATTGAGTTGGTGATTCCTATATTGTTCATTTTCTGGTTTTAAAAGGGTATATTCATGTTTGGATAACAAATATAAAATTGTAACATGTAAGAAAATAACAGGTATTAAAGCGATTTTATGTAAAAGATGGCAAGGTGAGTCTTTGAGGGAAGCGGAAATTGAAGGCCAATTTAAAGAAATATAATTGAAACATATACACAGAATAAAAATTAAATACGGAAAAACGTGCTATTCCACAATTTTTCATGTAGATACTATGGGATGTCCACACAAAATAATATAGTTCTAATCAGTTCAACAACAAGTCTGGGTTAGTGATTACATCGTTAGCTCTGTAGAGGTAGCATCATATGTTCAAATCCTGAGGCGGTGTGGTGTCAATTGACTGCGGAATCCGGAAAATTTCCAAGTATATGTTTCTCACAGACATAGACATTATACGTTTTAGAGTTATTTTCGTAGTATTCTACGATATGCGGGAAATCAGTGAATAATTTTGGATTGTTGGGGTAAGCATTTTATCCCCGATTTAACCAGTTGTTTCATGGGATGTTACTGAAATGTGCTATTCTTTAAATATTTTGATGCTTTTAAAAATTGAATACCTAAACAATATTGAGGTTTTATGAGTCTTGAGTAATTTCTAGTTATAGAAAAATAAATACACATAATTTTAACTTAAAAAAAGAAAAGAATAGAAAATAAAAGATAAGGATAGGAAAGGAAAGGAGGGGAAAGGCAAGGAAACGATAGGAAAGGAAGAGAAACGAAGGGAAAGGAAGGAAAAACTTTTTAGTAGTGTCTGGGATGTTTGGCTTATGAGAGGTTCCTTAATTTGTACCAAACTTAGCCTTACAAAAAAGAGTTCAGAACCAAATTTCCTCCATCCAGCTCAAAATGTACTCAAGCTATCGTGCAAAAGGATGGACGCAATAACACACGCACAGGGATAGGCATGTCATTGGAAATTATTCTTTCTATGATTTGCATATATACTTTGCTGGGTGTACTAATACTATAAAAATTATATAACTTCATTCAAAAGTGATAGATGTCCCGTGCTGCTAATATTTTGCTCACTGCTGTGATGGCAGACACTGTTATTTTAGCTTGGCAAAGAGTTGTTTAGTTTTTTAAACGATCTATTGTTCTGATGAAACCAAAGTAAAACCAAGTTTCGGTGATGGCGTGCATTTATGATACACGAACAAAATTTACAATCCCGCTAGCATCTATTGGGTTTTAAGACCAAAGAAAAGGGAAAACATAAAAAACTGAAAAATTAGAGATTATCAACAATATTGGTTTAATTTAAATCTTTCTTGTTTGATCTCTTTGAACAATATCCAAAGTTAAAATAATAAAAACAAAATTCTAAATAAATGTTGTATGTCGTTGTTTTTATTCTTAATCTTTTTCGCTTTTATGATTGTGTAAAGTAACGATTGTTTTCGCAATAAAGCAATAAATCAAATTATATTCAAGTTGTAAATTATGTTCATTGTTTATTGGCTAACCGGCTCCCATCTCTCACTCAGCTCACGTTAAATTGCACTGTTAGCAACACTGCCCATGTTACCTGTGCTTGTGTGAGCGAGAACGCTGCAAGGTAAATCGTCATGTGCCGAGCGTGTAGCACATTTAGTACGTTTTGCTGTGGATTATATGCTTAGTTTCTTTCGTCTATGTCATCATGAATTCACCTCGTCGCTTGATAATCCTTGTAGGAGTTTGTAGAAGCAACAATTTCAAACATCCAGTAAACAACAGCGCACAGCCCATGTGCTCACACGTTGCGTTCGAATATAACAATTTGTTTATGCTTTTATGATGTTTCAATAAAATTCATACCCTCACACAAACATCTACTTACGTATACACACATACACATACAGGGAATCAACCAGCGCGGACTTAAAGATACTCGACCAGTTTAAATCAATTAGCTTAGCTTATTTGGAGTTATTTGGAAATATTTACAACTCTTGGTTTTCGAACACACTTAATTATAATTTGGTTATTATGAATCATTTTAATTGAGTTTCTAAGACTCTTTTATGTACACAAATTGTCGTGTTAATTTCATATTTGATTTCGAAATAAAAGACAAATTCTATGACGGTTCTATTTCAAAGCGTCTTAACTGTTCTATTCATTGTTTACTTGAAAAATAAATACCAGGTTGTTCAATAAGTTTTATGGTTCGATAAGGGAGGGTGTTGCTACAAGTCAAATATTTAATAATTTTTTTTTTTAGGTCATGTGGAAGGATGTGGAATGCGTTAAAGGACTCAAAATTAAAATGAGGTCCTACAATCCTTGCAGACAATCCCCGTGAAGGACTTCCAAAAAAGTAACACCACCATAAATCGCAAAAAAAGAATACGGAATTGGAAAGTCGAAGACTGGCAAAAACATTTAGCAGAACCTATAGGGTTTCAGAAAGTTTTGTGCATAATGGGCGACGTATTCGCTCACAAGCGAACAAAAATATATTCGGATGCAAAAGTATATTCGAAATCCAAAGTTCACATTTAGAGCGTTTTCGATTGACTAAATTGTCCAATCATGATGATGAATCTGAATCGAAACAAGCTACTAAAGAGTGGTGGGAGCCCTAACTATTAGGCGTATGAGTAACATAGTAGTTTTGATAACAGATGTCGTTACTAGTAAATTATTTTATTTAGACCTGGTAACACCACCATGTGTTGAAGTGTCATCATTATTTTTGAGTATCCCGTTGAAATGTAAGCAACCTTGAATTGCGGTCTCCGAAGACGTCGACCTTTGTGCCGAATAATGTGTCATCCTATTTGGCAATTTTGATTTGAATCGCAAGGCGATGAAGATCCATCACAAATGCAGGAAAAACTCGAAAAAACTCTTTAAATCACGTAATTTGGCATTATCCATCATTTAAAAGCAATGATCTGAAAGCTAGGATATCGTGTTCCGTTTGAACTGAAACCAAAAGACATCGATCGCCGTTTGGTCACGAGTGAGCAAATGCTCCAACAGCAAAAGCAAAAGGGGTTTTTCATCGAACGGTGACTGGCAATTACGGTAATCCGAAACGTCGGTTAACGTATGGATACCCCGGTTATGCCTCATCATCAACAGCCAAGCCAAATTTTCATAGTGAGATGATCATGCAACTGAGTGTGGTGTATTATGAGCTGCTACAAAAACGACTGCAATACAGCGACTTATAAATTAAAATACGGATCGATGCATGAATGGAGGCCAAGGAGCCGGAATTTATTCTCGATGGTATCCGTCAATTACCAAAAACCTTGGGAAAAGTAGAATCTAGTGCCGGACAAAACTTTCTACATTAAATACATAACCAATCTTTTACAATTAATCTTAAATTTTAGAAATAAAAAAAAAAAAACCATATGAAGTTATTTATTTTTTATATATTATTCTAATAGTTGGTCTCCAGAAATTTTCCAAGAAGGTGTTAGCATTAACGGTTTGACATTCGAAGGAAATTTGTTTGTGAATTACTTGCAAACTGGTAGAAGAATAACGTATGAAGATTATTGTCCCTTTCCCCGAGGAAAAAAATTATTTCTTCATCAAAACAATGCACCTTATCAGAATAGCATTTTTGCAATGACTAAAATGCATGAATTAATGTATGAATTGATGGAGCATGAACCGAATTCATCTTTTTTGGCCATTAGTGACCTCCATCTGTGTTCAGGCCTAAACAAAGGCGCAATACAAATATTCCGTCGGTATTTCTATGTTAAATTGCAAAACTTCCTTAATTTTGGTCGGGATTGAGAGAGTGTCTCTGTGAATTCCATCATTCCCTTACTACTGTCTCTAAATCTCTATCAACTTGATTTTGAAAACTCATTGACATATTTCAATTCATACCAGATACTTCAGACTGACAGGAAAATCCCGAATATCCTCTGATCATGCTCATCTTTGAATCATAAATGGCTTATGTCTTTGTGAAAGTAATTTCGGTATTTCATGATATTTTCGAGTAAATAGCATAAAATGGAATTTTTGGCTATCTATATGCCTATGCATATACCAAGATTTTATCGAATAGCGCCCATTTCAAATCTACAAATTGGTGATAACGATGATATCTTCAATCCTATTTATAGAGAAATATTGATGTACCTTAATTGGAAGTGTAACCTTCATATTATCCACATAGATGTATAGTAGGTAATACTGAGCTTTATCTCATAGCGTCCTTACCACATTTCTGGGTTATGTCAACTTCGTCAATAACGTAAATATGTATTTGCTAGTAGTTTGCAATAAATAGAACACTTCCGACCTCATAGATTTATGTAATATTGTTTGAATCGGAACCCAGTTCGAACAGAGATTCTAAATTTGTATATTTATTATGGGTACCAAGAATAGCAAACCGACATCAAGCCATTCAACTCTGTGGTTCTGATGACGAACGGATATACGAATAGACTAATAGCGCGCGTTATAGAAAATTCTGCGGTGATGGTGATCATATCGGTGTTTATTTTGAATGGTCTCCCATTGTTGGTTGTAGGAACTTTAAACGTATGAAAAGGGCAATATATAACACATGCCAATAAATATTCGACGCATATAAAAAATAAGAGGCTCAATATACTCTCAAAACCAGAAAATTAAATTTTAATTTTGCTGATAATGAAAAATAAAACCAACCGTAACAAAAGACCTGATAGAGATCTGTTATACGAATCAAATCCAACCTACTTTTGGTGCATTGAATTTGTTTATTTAATGTCAATCATAAAATTTCATTGCACATTTAACGAATCACCTGTATAGGTGTACTGGACTTTCGTTAAATTCTCTCCTTTATCTTCAAGATATATTAAAAATATTAATTTAAATTCGTTTATGAAATTTTAGCGAATGTATTTAAATGGGAGAGTGAAATTAAATGTGGTGCCCGAAATTTATCTCAGTCCCAAACCAAATTCAAACTTCAATCTTTCAATGTTGCAAAATCCACACACACACACCATCGCAGTTAGATTAATTCAAAAGTTTATCTGAAAGAAAAAAAAATGTTCCAAGTTTATTGCAAATTGTTCTAAATTATAAAAGTTATAATTATTATAAAGGAATTTCAACTTTTGTTTTTCGTTATTTTTATTAAAAACATACTATTGGGATTGAATATTTCGATAAATTCTGGAATTCCTGGACCAAGGTAAAAACTAGTAAGAATGTTATACTTGGCTTAGGCTGACAATGCGATACACACCGTTTCAAAATTGAGAGGTCATATAACGAGATGATTTGGCTCTCTTGTTGGAATTCGTAAGTGTCGAAGAACCCGTAGAAGCGTTACATTTTTTTTTTTATTTAACTGATGATTGTGGCTAATTTTGCTTAAAATCCTTTAACAGATTACATAGGCGTACTCGTGGGACCTACTATTCTTCCACTGAGCTTCATATTTAATAGACCTACACATAATAATTATAAATTCTTTTTCATTAATAATCACTGAATTTGGTTGGTGTTTGTGAATAACTTCACTTAAAACCATATTTTTGGACCACATAGGGGTACCGGATGCAACACCGGTTTTCAACCAATCTGACCCATTCTTGGTTCAATCGGGGAATCAAGGAATTTTGTAAAGTTGTAAAATTTATTTCATTTGATTATTGTGTCTTATTTTGCTTAAAACATTTATAACGAACCATAATTACTTCCGATTGTCATGCAATCATGCCCATTTTTGGAAAATTCTATTATGTGAAACTTAGTTGAATATATGGATATGGTTCCACATAGATGTATATGTTGATTGATTGTCTCATCCTGCATGTTATAAACGTACAACTGGAATCTATGTAAACATAAAATTTCATAAATGGAATCCACCATTCAATGAGATTTCACTGGGTAATAGTATTTTCATTTTTAAAACAAAGGACAGTCGAATCATTTAATTTAAAACCTAGAAATTTCCGAGTTTTATGCATTAATCCGAAATTGGAGTAATTGAAAATATGAATGTAAACTATCAATTAATTTAAACTCTTAGTCAATCTCAAAATCTCTTATTATCATTTGCTGCAATCGCAGTATTTTAAAAATAATATAAACTATGAATTAATTTCATTTTTTTATTCTATTTAATTTTTAAACAGGTCACCAATTAGAACTTTGATTATTCGTTTGTATCACTCAGTAGAAGTGATCCGAACCAACCAAAGTAAAAACCGATATGATCACCTTCACCATGCCGGTCCCTTCTTCCTTCCGGCCGTATACTTAAACTAGAAAGAAGGAGTTGGGTTTGATTTCCAAAATTTTCCACAGACATTCTATGGGAAAATGTTAGATCGAAGTATGAATTTCGTTAAAATACGATCAATATTTCGGGTATCTCAAGAACACGTATTCATAATAATGGTGGGTTCCCATAGCATCTAAACGTGTTGCACAAATAAACATGATTGAATAAGCCACAACCATCCATTTAATTTTATGATATTTCGTTAAAGGATGGATATGAATATTATCAATGTATGTACCATAAATGTTCCTCCAATACACCAATGTGGTTCAAAAAAAATGGTTTAAGAAAATTTTCCCAGGAAAACTGATCAAATTCAATGCCATTTTAATATTGAGTAATCATAATTATGATCACTGTACATTCCAGAAATATGAGTGATTGGCTGAAAATAAGAGGTACCTACAGCACACCCATGTGGTCCAAAGGGAGGGCTTTATATAAAGAATATGTGTCACAAAAATTTGCCTGCTTGAATAAAAATCTGCGGTCCGTCTAGAAGACCTTTCACTTCCAATAATGGTGTTTTTTATTAAATTAAAAATTGTAAGTTCTTATTTTAAATGATTCATTTCATTTCATATTGTGATGTGTGTCGCACTGTCGCCCGAAGCTGACTGTAACTGTCAAAATGGGTTTTAATGCGCTTTGCAATTTATTTGCTGAGAATCCTGTAATTTACTTAACACAATTAAGAACTTACTATACCAATTTTCTTTTCTTTTCTTGAATTCTAATTGGACTCAAGAGGTTTCTTTGGCGGGTCTAATTATAACATGATCAGCGTTTTCCCCGATTTCATCTTAATTATGGTCGCTGGAAGCCTCTTCAATAATATTTTCTTTTTGTTTATTATACGAATCAATCGATGTTGTTATCAGCTGGTTTTATTCATATCCTACCGCCTCCAGCAAATCGATTTTTGTTTTCAAATTCTTTAAATAAAAGACACTTTCTAAGTGAAGAAGTTGTTGAACTATTTCGGTAGCGGTATTTTTAAAGGTCGTTTACTTCGGCGATCCAATATCTGAATCAACAATGTCATTTTGGGTGGTTACAATGTTTATTTTCTACAAAATAGTAGCGCCAAAAAAAAAAAATTAATATTTTCTTCCCAAATCCCTTCAAGTCGTAATTCAAATCTTCCATTTTCTACAACCATTTTTCGCAAGTCATCTATGAATTAATTTGTTATTTTTTGTTTTTATAGTTGATTTTCAGATTTGGTTATTGAGTAAGCTTTCAGCGAGTATTTCACCATAAATTTACTCTGATTAGTTGGCCAATGACACTATTTTATGCTCAGAAGGCATTGTTTAATAATATAAAACTTTATTTGGCGTTACATATGGCATCTTCAGTATATTCCTCGAGATCGTCAGCAAATGATTAGCCTGTCCTTATCCGTATTAGCATTTCCCAATCTTCCATCTTTCCGACATTCTTTCGTACGAATTCGACATTAGCCTCTTCCAGCAAAAGAGGTCAGTATAGGTTTTTTTGATCCCAGATAAATAGACCACACAAGAAGAGCTCTTTAAACTTATTTGTTAAAATCTTTTCTGATTCCTTTCTATAAAATATTGTTATTTTATTGGACAGGTCTAGAATTTTTTTATGACTTCACATAGTTTAGTTGGTCAGCATTGATAATGATCATAGCCTTCCATTTTGCTATCTCAAACTTCAATTTCTTCGAGATTTCCAGATTTTTCAGAAAAGTAACGTTCTTGTGTACAGATTTCTGAAGAGACTAGAGTTTTAATTAATAATTCAGAAGGCTCTTGTACATATTTAGCAACTGTCTGACTATTAGTTTGTGGGATAAAGCCTTTTGTTGGTTTCAAAAAAATTTATAAAAAAGGATTTCAACTATTTGAAACCAGAACCACGTGGTGATCTTGCTGGAGCGTGTAAAGTCTGAACATTCGTCTGGGGAGGTTAGGGCATCATTATTTGGCGATGCACATGATATTATTATCATCGATTATCTAAAAATCAAGAAAAACCATCAACAGCGACTTTTACATAGCGAAATTGGATTTGAAGCGCGAAACTGTAGAAAAAGGTCTAATTTTCAGAACAAGAAGGTGCTATATCATCAGGATAATGCAAACTATTACCCATGAATGAATGAAAAGATTCCAGTATGCCTTGGATTGGGCTTGGAATTGCATCCACATTCACCGCATTCTCTAGATCTCCCGTCTTTTGACTTTTTGCTTTTCTCAGACCTCCAGAGAATGTTCGCTGGAAAGAAATTTGGTGATAAATTGTTCTATAAAAATGGTATGGGAAATATGTCTCACCGCTATAATCGCTGAATCACCCTAGAAGGCAACTATATTGAAAAATCAAATCAAATTTTATGTATGAAATGTTTTTGTCTATAAAGTCAATAATAATTAATTAACTGCAATTCATTAAATGTTATATTTACCTCCACAGAATACCTTGGTTCACATATTTTGTACAATGAATCGGTTTTCTGAATACAACAGTTTTCAATTAAGCGCATTCAACTTCCATACACTGCGCATCCTGCGATATTATATCGTCATAGTGATAGAAACGGATTCATGAATGGTCCCATTTGACTAACTATAGAGTACATCGCACTCGTCTATGAAATGCAGAAAAAACTATCAAAAATTAGTTGAATGTCGAATCCCATAAATCAGCTCGTCAATGGCGCCATAAATTGCCACATTTCAATTGCGGATAAACAAATAAATTTGTAATGATTCGATTGGATTAGATTTAAGCCGGTGTATAAGCAAGCAAATAACAAGAACAAATAATCACGAAGCGAGCAATCGATGAAAAAATAACAAGCACAGCAGCTTAGCCAGAAGTGCGTCCCCAATTAAATGCAAAGCAAGTAGACTGGTGTCACAGAAGCGACGAGTTCATGTCATATGCAAAACACATCTGTGTGACCCAACTTATGGCTGTCATTTTGCACCTTGTTTATACGTTTGCTACGCTTAAATGCCAAATGGAAATGCCATTGAGGAACGTACGCACGAGACAAGGGACGCCATTATGTTCGACATTTTGACACGCCAGTGCAAACACAATGTATCAATTTGCAAATGTGTTCAAATGAATCCGCTTTGATGGCCACTTGAATGCATCTTATTTGGTCACAAAATTCTAAGCGATTCCTTGTGATTGTTGTTGTTGTCGTTGTTGCACACATACGAACATTCGTCGAAATGTTGGCAGCGAATTTCTCGTGAAACGACTATCACATTTTTGTGTGGTTTTGTTTTCGTCATGATACTTTTAACACATATGGTGTGTGTTATGACACAATTCGCTATAAAATTTTGAACAACGCAAAGATATTTTGCATACATTTTGATTCAATGAAATAAGACAATTTCTAGATTCAAAATTGGCAATCACTTAAGTATTGGCCGCGTATGACGAGACTTGATCTTTCACAAAGAAAACAAGTAATCTAGGTTACAGTCAGTTAAGACCGACAGTCAGATATACATGTCGCTCCCAAAATATTTATTGTACTGCTCAAATTTGCTAAGAGCCCTATTTTCTGTGAATTCGAGGTATACCTGAGTTTCAACCAATCATTTACATTTCTGGTACATAATTATCTACACTCGATAATTAAATTTCTTGAACATAATTTATTTTTCTGGCCAAATTTGTCTTAAACCCCACAAATGAATATCATCCAATCTTGCTCACTTTTGGTTTACTTATTGACTTTCTTTATGTTCAATCCATTCAGAATTTTTATTAAATTTAAATGATAACCGTGGCTAATTTTCCACCTAAACCCGTACTGGGAGCATATGGGAGTACTGGAAGAACTAGTTTCATAACACTTATTAGATGTTATGATGATTATATCTACCTAATAACAAACCTACATTGCAAAATAGCTACTATTACGGCTCGAGGATAGTAAAGGATGAGTAAAGAGTTGGACTGTACGGACCCGAAATATTGGTCGGACCTTAAACAAATTCAAACTTCGATTAAACTTTTTTCCGTGCCTTAATTCGTAAGTTTACCTCGATTGTTTCTTTCTAGTTTTTGCTTACTGGCGAACGTACGGACGGATATGGCTCGTTCAATTCCTGTGACGATGCTGATCATACCGCTAAATATTTTGATAGGTCTCGGGTGTTACAAACGTAACGGATTAGGATCGATGAAATAGTCGGTTAAAACCGACCATATCAATTAATTTTATAAAAGTATCAAAATATTACAAGAATACCGAAATTCAGTTACTTCCCATGAAACAATTGGTATTTACTCATTTTAGTAAAACGCCTGTGCGAAGTATCTAAAATCAATGACTGATTTTGTCCATATCGTAAATTTCAGTAACATACGTTGAAATGGCTTTTTAACTGATTTCCGTGAAATCGGTAGGAAACGGCATATGGAAGATATCCGAAATTATTGACCAATTTTACTGAGTTTTGAAAATGACTAGAACCTGAACTTAATACCAAATTCGAGTAACATGCAATTATCCACCTTTTATTTTATAAAAATTCACTGTTTTTGGGAAACATTTTGTACGCACCTTATTCTTGAACTGCCCCAAATGGCGGGCGATTACATAAAAGCTGTACTGAAAATGTTATATTTAGGTGTAGATACAAAATTAATACTATTATTGGCAAATACCACTTTATCACAGAAGGATTTGATGCCCAGATATAACATCTTTCATAGAATAGCTCTTTAGAAACGACTATTGCTGATTTTTGCATGACGTCTGCTTCCACTGTGTCTTCTGTTCAAGCAGGAGCTTAAAGTTTATAGTTAGAATATCAAACCTACGATAGTTGAAAAAATTTTCACCATGCACCTGCTTCCGGTCGAGAATACAATGCATTCAATTGTTCGGGAATCATTTTCTTTTCAGCAGACCGCTTCCGATCGATTATGAATATTTTTCTAGCCCTAGCGAATATGGAAAAGTTCCGAACCTACAGTTGAATTCAATATTTTGTAGATCCAGAACATGTCTATGTCGTGGCATTGAGTGGACTAATACATAGGCCAATGTTGTTGGTGTATGTTCCAGGATTATTTCCGATAATATTACACTGAATTGTTGCTTGAATTGTTCATTTAAATAATTATTACTTCTAAATTTATCCATATTTGCTCAATCCTTGCAATATGAAAGTGTAAAACTCTCCACGCGAGTGGTTGTTTGTAGGCTTTGATCAGTTCCAATTATCAATCGTGGTCTGTCAACCCCAAGCTGTAAAAATCTCTTCCAATACAATCTAAAACACTGCCTGTTCGTGGTGCTATCTATGCAACATAGATGTCGAATGCTATTGGCTACAAAATCTACACAACCCACAAAACTGCCTCGACCATGCTTCAATGAAAACAGTTTTTGCACATGCCTTCTTAAGCTTTGGTATGAGAAATATATGACTTCCATTTTTGTAGTTCATTTTCAATATTATTAGACTCTTTTCTAATTTTTGTTGCATAGCGCTATGGTCTTCAAATATTCAGTTAACTCCTGAAGGCTACAAATAATGTTTAATAATCCTTTCTGCAGTAATGCATCCTGAGAAGTGGTTTCTCTCCATACATGTGGTTGAGGGTATATTACAGGCAGCATGAGCAAAGAATCTCAATATAACTTGCAAAACTATTTCATATAGGCTGTGGGAGTGTATCTAAAGTGAAAATATAACTCAAGTTCGGTAGGAATTCATTCAACAACAGGAGTGAAAAAAGGATAATTTGTCTGTTTTTCGTAATCACTCTCACCACATTGCGTACCCTCTTATTTGTGCATAGTGATGTTCTTCATTGGGAGCTACAAGGAACTAAGCAGTGTGGATATTGGCTCTCCTTCCGCCGTCACTTAATCTGTTGATTTGTGTTTATCCAAATACAGGTATTAACAATGTTCTACGTTACGGCACTACAATTTGTGTCGCCTTAATAAATCCTTTTGTTAATTGTATGCTAACCTGAATTTTGAAAATACTGTCATCACTTGGTTGTTTCTGTCTTAAGACATGATGAGATTTTTAGTCAAAACAACAACGAACGTCGTATCGTTGTATTGCACCATTGGTTTCGTTTTTCTCATAGGCAGTATTCTTTAGTTCAGAATAGGGCTTGGTCTGTCTCCAGCCTTAAAGGCATTTGGACGCGCGCTGTGATTAGACGATTATCAGACGTATTAGTCATACGAACACTACTCTGTTTTATAAAAACATTTAATGCAGCTACTTCACAGTTATTTCAATATGTGCTTATATTGTATGATCTTGGTTTTGTAACTAGGAAGGTCATAAAATATGATAATTTAGAGAGTACAAAATACAATGCCTGTCTCAACGTGCATTGATTTTATTTATTAATTTTTTGATGAATATAAATTGATTTCATTATGTTATCTAACAAGTCCTAAAGTGCCTAACGTGCTATAGTTTATGTACAATTTTTAAGCATTTAATTATGTTTTTATTAAAAAAATAATAACAAAATCTAAATTATATTTTAGGTCATTAAATTGGAAATTAAAAAAAAGCAAAAAAAAAGCGACGCCAAACTCATTTTCAGACATTTGCCAAATTGGGTGTTTTCATAAGCGAGTTGGAAATTGGAAATGGNACATTTGCCAAATTGGGTGTTTTCATAAGCGAGTTGGAAATTGGAAATGGAATCGTTGAAAAACTCTTGAGCCCTGCCTGAAGATGCAACACATTCTCACCGACCCATAATTGTCATGGAATTTTAGGCCCCTATAAAAATTAATAAAAATTTAATGCTACATATTAGACTGGTGTAACATATACAACGCTTTTGGAAGCTTCAACTTTCAAACCTTTACTTTGACTTTGGTCCTGAGTTTAATTTTATTGACTAGAAATTCGAAAACTTACTAATTAAAGCGTCTAAAGTCATATATGCTTTTATAACTAGCCCTAAAGGACACAGAAGATAGTCAAATGTTGCCGAAGTAAGAGGTGAATACAGTGCAATCATTTAAATCAGCTCTTGGAATTATTAATGCGACTTTTTATGTACGTCACCACAAGGACTGATTGAAGACTAATCAAAATATTTCCCAATATTTGTCCATCCCTTTTTAAAATGAATATGAATTCTCATTCAATAATTACTTTAAAACTTCCAAATTGTTAATATTGAATAACAATAATGATTTTATTATTTGGACGTCATGGATTGTAGGGCTGGACAAATCCTAGTGCCCTGAAAATTTAAAGGACTTCATCGACACATGTCAAATCTGTGTCGGGAGAGACCAGTATTTCATATTTGGAAATTTATACAGCCACTTGACATAAAGGCTTGAATATTGAGAGCTACAAGCAATTAACCCTTTTAGTAAAAAAGCGGGTGTGTATCAACATGCATTTCTGATAGATTATAAGGCAACGTGTATCACAATGCCTGTTTAAGCCGAGGAATACTTGCTTACTTGTTCTTTTACTCCAGAAACTTAAATGGACAGTTGAGTAAATGGCCAGTTTTCGGTACCTCCTTTTAAGCAAATATTGGAATATCCATCTAATCTGTAACAACTGTGATATTAAAAATGTATTTTTCGCAAAATTGACAAAAATCCCTTTTCAATAATTAAAAAAAAAAAA
>JXOS01018045.1:0-11905 GCA_001015075.1 Cirrula hians
TACCGATACAAAAAATGACGCACCCTGTATGGAATTACTGTATATCAATTGTATAGATAGCCACCTTTTAGCTATCTTCTTTTAAGATGTACACGACATACANAAATTACTGTATATGAATTGTATAGATAGCTACCTTTTCGCTATCTTCTTTTAAGATGTACACGACATACAGACTTCTTGGATTTTGCAAGTAGAGCTGCTGGAAGCAGAATATATTTGGCTAAATCTTCAAATTTCACTTTTTGAATCTTGCAAACGTGCAAACCAAAAATCTATGCATTCTTCAATCAATTGACGATGTGTTTAAAAAGAGAATTTTGAAACAATTATTTTGGAAAACTTTGTATCAAACAAATATGGTTTAAGCGGCAGAAAGCCGAATTCATTTGTTCTCGATGTCTATGTTAGAAAATGGAAAACATATTCTTCAGTTTGTTATTCACGGCGTTTTAAGAGACGTACGTGGGATTAGCAGTTGGTTGCTCTGTGGCAAGCTGATTGAGCATGTCGCTAATTTGCAATGGCACTGTACCGCCATTTACCCACAACATTATCAAGTGACACTCGAAATGTTTAACTGAGTAGCGCAACTCTTTGGGAAAGTAACAACTTTTCAAAATACCGTAGCAAAGTGTGCAGAAGAAAAGAAGACAAAAATAAAACTAAATAAATAAAAGAATGAAATAATAAGTTAAAAAAATAAAAAATAAAAAATAACAAAATAAAAAAATTAATAAATGTTACAAAATTTTATCCGTAATCAGCATTTCAGTTGCCTGAGGTCACGCACAGCATAGCCGGCAGCGGTAAATGTAGCAAACAACAAGAGCGCAACATTATATACACACAAATATATATATATATGTATATATATAAGCGTGTTTGTATATGCGCTTGTGTGTTTTTGTATATAATGCACAATACGGCGATATTACATTCTTAGTTGAAATACATCATTGCTGCATGGCCGCAGGCAACGTTTTGGATGAAATATTATAATTACGAGTGAAGAGCCTTTGGGGCAAGGTAAGGCTTTACTTGCCTGCTTGCTGGATGGTTTGCTTGTTTGCCCGTTTGCTCGGTTGCTACTCAACTGAATGATGAACGCTTTGCTTGCCAATAGCATGTTTGTCTGCTGCGGCATGGCATGGTGGTTGTTGGTTCGATTGCTGTGCTGAGGTTGCTGCCTGTTTGCCGGCTAATACCTTGCTGCGTTGCAAGCGGCTTCGACCAAGTTTTGTTTTGCTTCGTGTTACTACATGCCGCTCAAAGCTTGCGCAGCGATATGCCATGCTTGGCAATAAAGCGATACAGGCGCACACGCTCACTCACACACACACACACATATATATATATATATATATATATACACTCAGGCCGCAACAACAGCTTGCGTTTTTATTAGCCAACAACACGTAGATCCGCAATGCTAACAACAGTTGTTACTGCCGCCGGCAATGGCGTTACTCTTGTTAAAATATTATTTTAAACAATGATGTTTGCTGTTGTTGTTGTTGTTTGTTGCTTTTATTATTTATGCTACTAGTTGCATACAAAAGCAGAGCTTAACAACTGACCAACACGCGATTGCCAATCACCTCAATGACTGCATAAACAAACATGCAACCACATTTACGTTCTTATGAGGCAGCTGAGCGAGTGCTTTCGCAGTCGGCTTCTACTCGTTCAATTGCAATAATTCCAATAATTATTTCATAAATGCATTACAAAATTAACTCGCTTCCCTTAACGGTAAGCGTATGTGTGTGTTTGTTTGCATGTGTATCGCGCAATGGTTGTTTGTGAAATGCAGTAGTAGTTCGCAGCTTTGTTGTTTGTCATTGCTGCGGTGTTCTGTCGTTTGCGGGCATCCGTGCAACTTGTATCGCTTGCAACAACAAAACCCATCAAACCGGTTTGTTGCAACATCGACAGCAGCCAGTATTTTTGTTTTTATGTTTGATTTTTTGATTTAGTCCGAATTGAACTTTCACATTAAATGGTTGCAGCTGAAACAGGATTGTACGTGTGTGCCGGTGTGTGCGGCTTGATTGTTGAGTATTTGTGCGCGATTACCGAGCAATTAACGACTTCTAACAGGCGAGTACTAACGTTATAAATTATGTTCTCAAGACAAATATTTGATATGCTATTCTGGTATTATTACATCTTTCCCTATCAGCACATCATTTATTCCAAGTGTTTATAGTCATAGACCATCGATCCGAATCCAATTATGCATCTAGTTCCTCTAGGATGTTCATTGTATGCAACCCATTGAAACTTTGGACTTTCTTGCGATATCGATTATGTTGCTGTACTTTCCTGAAATACAGTATACCTGTAGTACTATGGAATGTATATAATCTCACACTCGCTATCCTGCTGTCACACTTCTTAGGTATGACCGATAACTCAGCGTGAACATTTCGCAAACTAAAAAAATTTTACAAATCGAGTAGCAGTCAAATTTTAAAAAGTAAGCAAGTAACAACCGTCTTAAAAAACCCATTAGTCATTCAACGTTAAAATGATATATATATATATCTTTGAGTTCTTAGTTATTGAATTGAATTTTTTTGTATATGCAGTATTTTTATTTATTCATTTAGAATTTTTATATTAAATACATAACGATAGTACTCGACATGACTCCTTTTTAAGCTCTTCAGCTTTCCTAAATGGCGTAATTTAACAAGTAAGAATGATACAGTCGGCTAAGATAGATACAAGTCCCTTCCCAAATAATTATAATTATTATATTGACATTTGTTCAGAGTACTGTTTTCAAACCTTAAAAGGTGTAGTGGAGGTATCTCTTAGTTTCATACCATCATGTGCGTTTTTGGAACGACTATGGATAATTATGATAATTAGATACTAAAATTTTGTTGAATTTGAATTTTTAGAAAACATTTCTTAAACCCCTCTTTTGGNAGATGAACATGATTAATGTTTTAGGCCAAATTTGCTTTATAATCTCATTTCGCCCACATAAGTGTACTGGAAGTACCTCTGCTTTACATCCAATCTTGCTCATGTTTGGTATACACATTGATTATAATTATGATAATTAGATACTAAAATTTTGTTGAATTTGAATTTTTAGAAAACATTTCTTAAACCCCTCTTTTGCGTGTACTGGAACTACCCCTGATTTTCAGCCAATATTGCATATTTTTGATACACACAATTCTAAAATTTCGTTGAATTTGATTAATTTTTCCAGAAAAAATTCATTAAAATCCTGTTTTAGGTCCGCATAGGTGTACTGGAAGTACCCTAGATTCTCTTCGAATCTTGCTTATTTTTAGTACACACCATCATAGTTATATTTATGCTCACAGAATGCACAAAATTGGTAATATTTTAATCATAACTGTGGGTAATTTTTGGAACACACTTAGATGTTATGAATGTCCACCCAATAACACATTTCAATTGCAAAATACTAACTCTTACGGCTCGAGTAGAGTAAATGCCCCAATTTTGGATCAAGAGGTATACTGGGGGTACCCGGAAAATTTGTTGGATCGGATCCAAGTTGGAATCTAACATTTTTTCAAAGATTGGAATAATATTTTTCCAAAGATTATGTGTGCTGAATTTGGTAATTCTGTCCCAACGAGTTNGGTAAATGCCCAAATTTTGGATCAAGAGGTATACTGGGGGTACCCGGAAAATTTGTTGGATCGGATCCAAGTTCGAATCTAACATTTTTCCAAAGATTGGAATAACATTTTTCCAAAGATTATGTGTGCTGAATTTGGTAATTCTGTCCCAACGAGTTCTCTCTAGAATTTCATGACGGGCAGACGGACAGACGAATGGGCGAAGATTCTATCGGTATATATTTTGCTTGGTTTCCTATCGTTTTAGGTGTTACAAACGTATGACCAAAANCGAATCTAACATTTTTCCAAAGATTGGAATAACATTTTTCCAAAGATTATGTGTGCTGAATTTGGTAATTCTGTCCCAACGAGTTCTCTCTAGAATTTCATGACGGGCAGACGGACAGACGAATGGGCGAAGATTCTATCGGTATATATTTTGCTTGGTTTCCTATCGTTTTAGGTGTTACAAACGTATGACCAAAAACTATATACACTTAGCCAATTTCATTGGCGACATAATTTTTGAATATTTTGGGGCGTATAACTGCACTTGATGGAACTGAGGTATTGGAATTATCGGGCATATTTTTGGAAACATAGTAAAAAATTCATAATAATCCTCATAAACGAATTATACAAGTGCATAATTGATCAGCTCTGGGAAGAAGCTTAAATTTAACTCATACTATCATCCAATTTTTCTCTTGCAGTTCGTACAAGTATAAAATAATCGTCTGTACAGAAGTTGTTTATTAATAAAGTAATTAATAAATAATTATTATAGTTATCATTATTATGATAATGCCTCCCAAAAATGATTTTTTGGTGGAATTTAGGAAATTNCTATTTTTGGAATCATAGTAAAAAATTCATGATAATCCTCATAAACGAATTATACAAGTGCATAATTGATCAGCTCTGGGAAGAAGCTTAAATTTAACTCATACTATCATCCAATTTTTCTCTTGCAGTTCGTACAAGTATAAAATAATCGTCTGTACAGAAGTTGTTTATTAATAAAGTAATTAATAAATAATTATTATAGTTATCATTATTATGATAATGCCTCCCAAAAATGATTTTTTGGTGGAATTTAGGAAATTTAATTGGCTTGGGGTCTATTATTTGCTTCTTGGAGACATATGCATAAAATAAAAAAAAATAAAAACAAATAAGACTGTTAAAATCAGTTTAGGCTAACCCTCTTTTCGGAACACATAGGTGTACCTCTGAAACAACGAATCATACTAATTTTTGGTACCCTTATTGATTATATTTATGTTCACTGAGTTCTGAATTTGAATAAAATGTTAATGAGACCTGTGGATAATTCTGCATTGACGCCCTTATTAGGACCATATGGAAGTACTGCAACTACCTCTGATTTTTATTCAAACACGACCATTTCTAAAACACACTTGGTTGCTACGAGTTAAGGCGCCAATTTTGGGAGAAGACCTGTACTGGAAGTACCCGAAATTTTAGTGGAATCTTAAAAAACTTTAAACTTTGATCTAACGTTTTGCCTTAAAATGTTCGTGCCGAAATTGGTAAGTCCAGCTCAGTTTCTTCTATCCAGGTTTTGCTTACGGACGAACGGACATGGCTCGATCAATTCCTTTGGTGCTGCTGATCATATCTGTTTATATTTTTTTATAGGTCGGTATATATATAATATATTTGATTTCTGAACATGTTTTGTAAAAAGTAAGGTCTAATTCGTGAATGATCTATAACTTCCCGTCTTTCACACAAAGAAGAATAAAAGCCAATTGTTTCATCGTATTCTACTCAAATTTGGTAAAGATATAATTTTTAGTAATCACCGTAATATTGAACACTTTCAGCAATATCGGACTATACCCTCAGGTACCTCCCATATATTATTTATTATATATTTTACTGAAACAATCATAAAAGAAAACTGATTCATCGCATTGTACTGGAATTTGATATGGGAATATATAGAGATTAATGACATAATATTCTGCAATTTGAGGAAAATCGGTCGATAACTTTGTTTGCCTCCAATAGAACTTTTACTCTAGGTTTCACAGAAATAAGCAAAAAACCGTGTTTTATCGCATTGTACTGATATTTGGAAATTCGTGTCAGTGCCAGAACATTAAACAATTTGAAAAAGATCGATACAAAATGCCGGGTACTTCTCATGTTTCCTTCCGATTTTAGGGAAATAAGCATAAAATCCAAGTGTTTCATAGCATACTTCGGAAATTTAGAATTTGAGCGGTTTCACAACATTCTTCACTGTGAGTTATGTTAGATCAAAACCCAAGAGTTTAACCCGAGATTTTACTATAACGGCTTTATCTCTCCAAAGAACATGATGTCGGATTACATACTTTGCAGTCAGTTGACTGAAGTGCATCAAAGACATTAACTATTAGAGGATGGTATGGATCGAACTAAGCTGCTGGATTGGTGCAGAAGGGAAGGAGTTTTTCCTTGTTGACGCCTATTTCTTATAGTTGCAGGGCAAAACTTATTTCTGATATAACATTTTGTAAATTTACATCGATATTTTTAGATCCTTCGTCTACTGGATAATCCTTAGAACTGCATCCATTTGCAATGTCCAAACTGATGATATCGCTGTCATTAAATGTGTTTGGAATTTATCAAGAACAACGCAAATTACAGAGTGCACTATATAAAAAAACATATGTCGAAATTAGGTGGTTTCAAAAGGCTTTACTCTTCGCATGTTTCCCTCGTTTTCGTTTCCCCTTTATAAGCGTATTTCAATCTCCCTGCGAACTCTGTGGGAATGCACTTCTCTTGTGTATTGCCAAAAATAAAGCATTAAAAATTTATTGCGCTTAGATAATGGTGCTATTTATGAATTTGTACATTGTACAGTGTTTGCTATGTTTTCCAATTTGTTCACTATGTGTGTACGTGAAGCCATTTACTCAAAACGCAAATATGAGTAGCGAATTGAAGAGTTGAACATGCCTGAAAACCAAACAATTTATTCGTAATTATTTCACTCGCAAGCTACGTCAATGAAGCGCCCTCAGGGCAGCGACAAAAAATAAAAAATAAAAATAAAAATAAAAAAAAACAAAAAGAAATAAAAATAAATGAAAAAGCGAAAAATTTAACAGAAAAGTAAAAAAGTGCCCTGGGGAACTTATAGAAATAGAATGGCCGCTGGCAAGATTCTTTTTGAAAAACAGCGAGAACGAGAATGGAATATAAAAACATGGTTTGATGATGTTGTTTAAACGAAAATATAATGCAAAAATAAAAGCAAGATAAAAATTAAAATGGAAAAAAAGTAAGACGAAAAATTGAAATAAAGCTTTCGGCAATCATTTCAGTTTCGTTTAAAAAACTATTTGTTTCACTCATTTCACAAAAACTATTAGCAAAGCGATTTGTGGCAATAACGCGTTTTCAATAAGATGCACACATGCGTGTAAAGTTAGGGTATCTGACTCCTCTAGTACCCTACACAACAGCATATAAACCTAGCACCATATTAGTTCATGGAATGGAATAAGCTTATAATTAACTAAGTGCTTATCATAAAGAGATTTGGTAGAAGTTTAAACATCATGGCGCGAGGCGATAATGCGGGCAAAACATGCAAGACTTTTTCAATTAAATTTACTTAATTAATGAACAAAAAACAAGCACATCGCATAAGGCCCTCAGTCTGATACAAATGATCTGAAACCATGGGTCTGAATGTGTGACTCCCATGTTAATTTATATTTTTCACTAAATATCAACATTATCAGAAATATCTATTTTAATGCAATATTTGCCTTAAGCCCTAGTAATTAAATATGAACAACATTTACTTAATTATTTGGTTGTTGTGGATTGAAGAGTTGGATATCATTTATAAACAAGACAGAGTCAAAACCGACTAGATAATATCATTATTATATAGAATCATCACAATTTTCTGGCAATACCAAATTCTTGTAACGCCCGTTGAATTAAGTTTATTAAAGAATAATGCTTGGTAAAACGTTTGTCTAATGTATCGTATTTCACTCAGACTGCACAATGCTATGGATTTCGATATTTCAGTAGCTTGCCATAAAACACTAGGCTTTTATGCTAATATCTGTGAACGAATGAGTATATGTTGGATGTTACGACCCCGAAGTTATGATAGAATTTTCTTCAAATTTATTACACGGTAGTAAAATGCTAAATTCAGTAGCATGTTATGACACGCTTGGCTGGAATACAATCTTCCGTGAAATAGGAAGTAATCAACGTTAAGGAAGTTTTCAAACTTATAATAGCAATGAAAACCCATGTTTTTTTTTACTGTGTTCCATGAAGTAAATCCTCTATGGGAAATACCCGAAATCATGGACCGATTTTGCTCGAATATAATACAATATTATTGCAATAATCCAAACCTGCTTCCAAACCAACTTATAGCATATAATGATATATCTATCTTTTTTCTGATTTCTGTATTGGACTGATTTTGAAATGCTGATTTCCGAACGTTTTAGAACAAAAGTTCATTACCTGCACGGTATCTTACTATGAAATTTCGCCGAGTTTTTTTACACGTTTTTGGTCATATGTTTATAATACTTAGAACGGGAGATCGGACGCCTAACAAAAAACATACCAATATGATCAGCATCACCACAGAATTCGATATAGTCGATATGTCCGTCAATCGGTCTGTCCATCAGTCCGTCTTCTAAATTCTAGAAAGAATGCGTTGTGCTTGAATTACCAAAATTGGCACACATACTAATCTAATCGACTAATATTTCGGGTATCTCCAGTACACGTCTTTATTCCAAATTGGAGCTTTGAGCTTCTGCTTCCTGCAGTATTGATATTTTACAATGAAATTTCGTAATTAGATTATCATAGTATTCAATCGTGCTCCAAAAATTCCCATGATTGCATGAAAATTAAAAGTACCCCCAGTGGTCCGAAAAAGGATTTTAAACAAAATGAGTCAATTCAACGATGTTCAATTTTTGAGTGATTTTACATACGAATAATGTGCATCCCCAAAACGGGCAAGTTTGGATGAAAAAAAGCGAACACCTATGTTGACCGAAAAGAAGATTTTAAGCAAATTTCGTCAAAAAAAAATTAATGAAATTCTATGAAATTTTATAATTGTGCGATCATACCTATGATCATCACACCTATCATGATGAAATTCTAAGGAATTTCGTAATTGTGTGAACATACCTATTATCTTTCCTTGTACACAATGATAGGATGAAAATCAGAGGTTCTTCCAGTACACCTATGCGGTCCGAAAAGAGGGTTTAAGCCAATTTTGCCAGAAAAATTGATGAAAATCAAAGAAATTTTATTATTGATTGATAATAATTATTATCANGCAATATGATTATTGCAATTGATTGATAATAATTATTATCAATGCTTGTATCAAAAATCACAGGGATTGAATAACAATCATTCGTACCTCTCGTACATCTATTTGGTCCGAGAAGAGGGCTTTAATGAAATGGCGGAAAAATTAATGAAATTCAACGAAATTATTATTATTGATTGATAGTAAATATTATTCGAGCGTGAACGACAAAGGAACATGTTTGGATGGGAATTAGAGATGCCGCCAGCTTCATTATATTGTCTTCTCTGGACTGAACAATTTGGGAGCGACGTGTATCTCACTGTCACTGCTTTAGCCGACTAATTTTTTTACAGTCAAAAAATTAATAAAATTAAAAAAAAAAAAAAAAAAAAAAAAAAAAAAAAAAAAAAAAAAACAACAACGTCGACATACAGGCATTATGGCTTTTGAACGTTTTAGTTGCTTCTTTCAAATCACACAGATAACCTCTGATATATAGGAAAAGAAGACATTGGGTGCTTTTCAGAAATGTACGGAGAATGACTCATCAATTCCTTGTTGTGACTGAGAAATATACCTGCCTCCCGAAATATTTGAGAGCTCGCTCTGTCATTAGGTAGATTCATTCATTTTTGACATTCGGTTTTATCAATTTCTACGAACCTACCGACCAACAAATGTTTAAGGATCCTAAAATTTACCGTGCACAACTGCTCAAGCGGATGGGTAGACAGAAGACGAAACTTCCAACCATTTGATATGCATTGCTAAGTATTTTGTTTCTGATTCATATATATTACGTCACGGTCAAGGTTATTAAGAATTGTTTTATACCAATCGACGCGAGCTTTTTTCGAGCGACTGATAAATTATGAGGTATCCAAAATGTGCAAATTTTTTTTATTATTAAATGTATTGAAGTGGGAATAATATACAAGCATGCGTTTATCTCATTATATGGAACGAGACGGTCTTACAATATGAGTTTAGTATGTTAGTAACACATTCTATAAAGTTGGGGTAAATAATCCAACGAAAATATTCTTTTGGAATACCCATTTTTTGGCCGAATGAATTTTATTAACTTGCTGTAAATTAAAAAAGAACCACTACTACATAAAAGAATTTTGAGTACTACTTGAACATCAACACATTTTTATTAAAGATAGCAGAGTTTTTTATGTTTCTGTCAGATTTAACTATTGACTTTAGTCAATTCAATCAGTATTATTTATATACCTCGCTATGTACAATGTAATCACTTAATTTCGTATCGCCCCGGTTGATGATGTCAAGTCAAAACGTGTTGATAATGTAGTGGGAAGGAAGGCCTCATATCAATTCTTGCTATATGTACGTGCAGCATACAGTGTGTATAAATATAAATATAATTATAAATATAAATATAAATATATAAATACGTTAGACCATATGGTACCAAGGTAACTTAGTTGGATTGTAACCCACTCCCCTATGAACTCTCCAGATGTGTTCTCATAGGCGGTGCTCCGGATAAAGCTTCTACTTTAAAGTCGCTACTTACATTACGTACTTTTAAGAATACTTGCATTTAACCGCAAGTGTTTGTCATTTGAATGCTTAAATGTGAGTATTACAATATTTTTGTTTCGATTTCTTATTGCCTTAAGGTGGATTAGCTTCAAATTGAGTATGTGCCCTTAAACGATATTTACATAAATTCTTAAGCATTTAAATGCATTTTTGTTTTACTTAAAACAGACACCTTCTTTTATATTTAGTATTTTATTTTATTTCATTTTTTTTTTTTTATGTTCTGGTCATTTGCAATCACGAAGTCTTAGTTGTATGAACTGAAAATATCCAACTTGAATACAATATTAAAAGAAATCACCTAAAGGTTAATTGATAATCATATTTTATGTTCTTTGCTGTTGCCTGTTCTCATATTTATTTATTTTTACAAATTTTTATTGTACATTTTATTTGCTGTATTTGTAGTACTTTTGACTAACATGTTATTGTTGTTGTACTGATGCGGTATTATATTCTGTTTATATAGTAATTGTTGGGGTCACAAATGCTTCGGACACATTTCAAAAACATGTCAATGCGTGACATTTTACATTTAACTCTTAATACCTCGCAGGGATATGCATTTTTGAATAAAACAAAAAAATTATAATCATTTTTTTTTTTTATTTATTTAATTTCACTTGAATATTATATGTGTAGTTAAATGTAATGTGTCTGTGTGTGTTTAAATAATAAAGTCGCAAGTGTGTATAATTTTTAATGATTTATAAATGCCCTAAGGTGTTTTAAATTTTATTTTGAACACTGACAGTTGGTATGTACTCATTTCAAAAATTTTAAATGCTTAAGATATGCTGAAAAAATTGCCGCGAGGCTTTAAGAGCATTCAAGACCAGTTCCCAAATTTTAAAATTTACACATGCACTCATGCTTTTTGGTTATAAGTTCAGAAATAATTATTGAAATACATAAAAAGCAAACAACCACAAAAATTCAAATAAATAGAGAATACTTAATTATTTTCCTTTATTTAATTAATTTACTTCTTTGCAGCGTCCTTTTTAATTAAACTTGTGATGAAATCATGAAAAAAAGAACAAGTAACGAAGTTACAGGCAGCTAAAGCCGACAGTTAGGTACACGTCAAAAATATTTAGAATAATTCTATTCGAATTTAATCTGAGCTTTCTTTTCGGGCCATATAGCTGTATTGGAGGTATCTCTGAGTATGTATAAAACCCTCTTTTGGGCCCATTAAGGTGTACTGGACGTACCTCTAANGTATGTATAAAACCCTCTTTTGGGCCCATTAAGGTGTACTGGACGTACCTCTAAATTTTAACCAATCGAGCTCATATTTGGTGCACTTTTTGAATATACTTATGATCAATCAATTCAAAAATTTTATAATATTCAAATGATAACT
>JXOS01018199.1:665-11032 GCA_001015075.1 Cirrula hians
AAAAAAAAAAAAAAAATACAAAATCTGAAGGCAAAACATGGAAAAAAAAACAATAATAATATTAATAAAAAACTAAATTATCATATTAAAATTCAAATAAAGTCAATGAAGCAACAATACAAATAACAACCACAAAAACAACAGCTCTAAATCGATTTAAATAATTTCAAAGAAATGCCGCACGCATTCGTTTTGGTAGAGTCAGAGTCTAAGTCAAAACAGTTAATTTATAATATGTCGCGACTACTGGTCTTACTGATTCTGCATTTCGCAAATAAAATTATAAAATTTATAAAAACCACTTATAATAAAAAGACCAAAACGAAAAAGAACAATAAAAAGCACTAAAGGCACAAGTGAACATTACAAATTTGAAAAAATTGAGCAAGATTAATAATAATGCTTCCCAAATTATGTGACTGATGGTCATTAAATGAACGTGAGTGAAAACCGAATTCGGGCATGTCCAACAACTCTACGGAATCGCATTAAAATTAGAATGAAATTAATGCTAAATGTTAAAAATTCCTAAATGTAGTGATAACCTAAAAGAAGAAAATATAAGTATAATTATTCAAGAACATATAAAATTACATTTGACTCAACACAAGGTATAACAAAACCTTTAAACTGAAAGGTGTAGGTACATTTTAAAAGTTTTATTAACTCACAACATTTTTTATGTTGACTTATGCAAAACGGGATAGATGATATATGGGATAAGATTTGTTATAAAAACCTCAACACATAGTACGATGTAAAACAGTGAAATATTATTTTTCTGTGCACAAGGAAAGTTACATGTTTCGAAAACAACGACTGTACGAGCGACGACAACACTCTCAACCAACTCAAAAAGAAATACTAAGTCGAATAAATATCAATGTGGATGTAGTTATAATAGGTTTATGATATTAGACAGCTCTTAATAAACTGAACGCCAACAATCCAGTGGCTTCACTGGTTAAAACGTTAGCTCTGAAGGCGCGGGGTAATTTGTTCGAACCCTGATCAAAGCATTCTGATGAATTTGGTGCCCATTGCAACATACGTACAATAGACGTTTTTTATTTATTTTTTTTTTGTCGCAAATATTCCTATTGGATTGAGAACTTTTTTATCTAAATTTTCTTTTACAACTAGCCTTTAATTAATTTATTTATATATTGAACTAAATTCTTTAAAATAAAAAACCAACAACAATGAGGCACTCCCTAACAAAAAAATAATTTAATTTTTTAATAATTTAGTTTCATTTAATTTCAGTGTGGCTTATTTATTTAATTTCTTTTTTCGTTAACTAATGGAACACATATGCATATTTTAATCACAAATTTCAGTGAATTTGGATGAAATACCTGACGTTAATGCCCATTTCATTAAAATCAGGAACAAAAGATCAAAGAGAGATATCCGGAGTGATTATCCGATTCCGCCCAAAATGGAGATTTTTATGAATGCATAACAATGCAGCAGTATTTAAGTAGCTGCTGATGAAAAATTTCCATTTATGAAAGCATCAGAATGCACTAGTATTCAAGTAACAGCTAATGAAACAACTGCTCAGTATACTTATTGTTTTAAGTGACATCGGGGACAAAACGCCAATGGGAGGTTTCCACAATTATAGAGCGCATTTCTTTCCATTTTACTTGAAAAATTTCCATTAAGTTGAAGCATTTCCACTTTCCAACAAAAGCCGATAAATCCATGAAATACACCATTACAACGAGTAGGGAAATGTATACCCAAACTAAAACCAATAAAGCCCTGATTTCACATAACCTTCTGGATTTTTGATAATTACTGTGTATTCTCCAATGAGCAATCCATGTTTTTGTGAGATATTAAGTGAAGAAGTTTTGCTTTATAGTGGATATCATTTGAATACATATACATTTAAATTCTGGGTCTGTGTTTTTGTGCTGGAACATTTAACGGTTTTTTTTTATTTGGGCAAGGGTTCTGAGCTGTGCTTGATGTTCCATTCACGTTGCAGACCCATATAATAGATTGTCGTAACGACTGTTTCGGCTAAAATGGAGGGTTTCAGATGGCAGATATTATGAGTATGAAGTTTTTATTCTTGAGTGCCTTGTCTTTAGAACTATTGCGGGACATTTAAATGGATGATATTTACACCCTGCTGTGGTGTAAAAGTTAATAATGTATCAAACACTTTTGGGATGGAACTAGCACATAATGCAGTTAACCCTGTATGCAGAATACAGTGCAGCACACCGTGGGTAAATGCTATTTATACAACATATATTGACGAAGTTGTTGAATATCGACGAAGACAGTCTGCTCACAGAGATAATGCATATATATGAATCTAATCCCTTAATATTCATTTCTACAATTTCTTGTGACTAAATCGGCACCCAGTTGTTTGCTCCGAAAACAAACTGCATATTTGTAAAGCTGCGTGATTAAATCGGCAACTTGGTGTTTGCTTGGAAAACAAATTGCATATTGGTAAAGCTGTGTTGAAACAAGAGATTCCAATCAAGAACTTTTAGTTATATATACCGCACCATTGTCCTAAACGAATACTTAAATTTATCAATACCTGAAAAACCTGAAAATTTTTCTTTTAATAATTTGGGTATTTTTTAGAATAAATATATAAATATTAAAAGTAATGTAGCCCATTGTGTACCGAGGACCTTTAACGGCCAAGGATTTTTTAAACAACATAACTGTGTGTCCTTAATACGTGTATACGATTTTTTATCTAAATTATATCTACAAGACATTTTGGTTGCATTACGGAATTGAAATAAGTTTCACGGGTCCTTTTTCCTCTTCATTTGTTCTTTATTTCTCCTTAAAAAAAGAATTCACAGTCACAGGCTTGTCTTTAAAACAAGATAGACAAATAGTCGGTACAAACCGAATACATAATACACATAATTTTAAACAAAGCATGAAAACATTGCAGCACTTCCAAATTTCAGTACCATGCGATGAAACAAATGGCCATTGTACCTATTTAAGTGAAATCACGATTAAAACGCAGAATTATTTATTGATTACGTTCAAATATAGCAATGACCCAAATATGCGTCCATGACAAATTCCAGGAGCCAAATGAAAACTGGCAGCTGTTTCTTACTTATTTAAATAATTTTCCATAGAAAACGTACATGGTGTAGAGTTCGGTCAACTTGGTTTCAAGCTCAATAGAATAAGCAAATTCGCGATAGATTTAAAAAATTTGATTCTTATGAGATTTGGTTGCAGCCAGAAAGACACTTCTGTTCTTTGTTAAATTGAATAAAATTAAACCATCTAATGTCCTATGAACTTATCGCGTTGTTGATACTTCGTTGTCTGCCTTATATTCCTTTTTTCTACAATTTTGTAGGTATGTGTATGTGTTTATTAGGCATATCAGTCAAAGTTTTGTCTGCACATGTGTGCGCGTATTTGAATGGCAACGTTATGACGCACAAATAATAACAAATGCGACGCAAATTGTCGTAGCTGCATGCTAACTATTATGCTACAACAACAAATATGACGATAACAAACGGCAATTAGCGCATAAGATCAACAGGATTATAGCTTGCTTTAGGAAAACAATCAAAGGAAAATTTCTTCTTCTTGAGAGAGCAAATGGTAAAAAGACCTTTTCGCATTTGAAATATGCCGAAAACCGCACTAATTCTCAATTGCATGCTGATTTTCAACGCTTCTTTATGAACAGAACAATTTTACAGTGGCGTGCAAAATGTAGTTTTTAACATTCGTAGTTTGAGTTCCAAGCAGCAAAACAAACGTTAAGGACAGGATGTTCTGCAATGAATAAGTGCGATTGTCTGGACTCAGGGTATACGAACGAAAAATGTTAAGTTCTGAGAAGTATTAGGTATTTGGTACCTATAAAGTGCAAAACAAACATGTAAAGACAGTGCTACGTACCTTTATTTTTGATGTATTTTGCCGGAAGTGCCATGCAGACAGAAGCATAAAATCTAAACGAGTGAACGTCAAATTGAACAACATATTTGCTTAAATGGAATTCTGGTATTACATAAAGTTGGTGTCGAAGTTAAAATGATGGTTCAAGTAATCCTACAATTTTTCGATAGATAGATAGACTGATTTGATACCTATCAAAACACATACCGATACCTAAAGCTTTATTTGCCAAATTTGACGCACATATCCCGAAAAATGTTGGATAGAAGTTTTAATGAAGTCAGGATCAGACAAATATGTCACGTACCGTAGAATACGCCCTTACCTCAAATTGTGGCCTAAGGGCTTTTGAAGCTGTAACATATTTTATTTTTCAATTAAATTTCGGAATACGTGGAATAGTGATAGGCTCTAAGCATATTCCGACAATAGGAATGTTTTGGAGGAACATCAGAGCTAAATAACTACGTGCTCCATATTTTATTTTATTTATTTATTTATTTCTTTTTATTTTTATTTTTCTGAGCTAGCACAAGCATCAATAGTTTCAACGTCATTTTATACTGAATTGACATAAATATGCGTCTTCTAAAAGGAGCCCGTGCTAATACAAATCAGTGATACCCAGAGTACACCTATGTGAGCCAAAATTAAGGTTGTTAACAAATTTTTCCAGACACATACATTTTTTTCAACGGAATTCTATTATTGAGTTGACATTATTATGATTGTCTTAATCATGTGCTTAATTAAAGTATCTAAGAATTTTCACAAACTTTTCATGGTTTGATGTATCACACTTCCGATCTAACTCTACTATCACTTCCTTACTTCTTATTATGTTTATATGGATAACCTTACCCGTAGGCGCTTGAGTCACCCATATTCTCTTCCAATTTTTCATTATTTCTTTGGCTGTGTGCCACAATGCCTCGTCTTGTTGAAAAACCACTTTTGCATAAATTGATAAATAAAGCTCACTATTGTCCATAATCTTTGGATTAAACTCGTGGTTTTCAGTTCGTTTCATTAGCTCCAGAAGTAATGAAAAGTCATATATATACCATACATCGAATACGTTTATTTGATTCTTTAGAGTTTTAGGTATACCGATAAATTTTAGTTTGTCATATTTCAATGCTTTTGTCGGCAATACCTCCTTTCACGCATTTATCTGGACATGGTTATATGCTTTACTAATAAGTCTATTTTTTATACACGTCGCCAATGAAATTGGCTAAGTGTATATTGTTTTTGGTTATACGTCTGTAACACCTAGAACGAACGATCGGACACCTAAAAAAATATATACCGATATCATTAGCATCACAACAGAATTCAATACAGCGATGTCCGTCATCAAATACTGGAAAGAACGTATTGGACGAGAATTACCAAATTCGGCACACATACTCTATGAAAAATTGTTAGATCTAAGTTCGAACTTGGAGCTGATCTCACTAACATTTCGGGTACCTACAGTACATCTCTTTACTCGAAATTGGGCTTTAACTTTACTGGAGCCGTAAGAGTTGATATTTTACAATGCAATACAATTCGTTATTAGGTGAATATACATAGCATCTAAGTGTGTTACAAAAATGGCCGTGATTGAATAAAAATCAGAGGTACCTGCAGTGCTCCTATATGGTCCCAATAGAGAGTTTAGTGCAGAATTTTAATATTGAATTATTATAATTATGATTAATAGGTGTATATGTGGTCCGAAAAGGGGGCTCTGACCAAACTTGAAAAGAATTATTCGAAGTATTGTGGAAGCGATTTGTATATAACTTTCAGCCTTAGCCGACTGGAACATTCTTTTTTTTTTTTTTTTTAAACTCCGTTAAAAAACCTATATTATTCATTGCTTCTGGAAAATCCATTAAAGGCTTGTCAGCAGAAAAATTTACTCTTTATAACAATTACTAACGATATTGGTGTACAAATATCACTATTGCATTTCATCCATGTTTAGAACAATTACACATAAATAAAAAATTAATTGTATATATTTTAATTTTTTGCCTTAGTTTCTTATCAACAATATCCATTATCCATTAAATAGGAATGCAAATTCTGGGTACTTGATAAACGGTGTAGCCGCTTTCACTTTTCTCCTCGTTCCATGTTGATGGTGCACTTGTCTTTTGAAACAAAAGATATTGAAAAATTCGGTGAGAGTAGTAAGTTAATATATATTATATATATATATAATCAAATGCTCATTCTTATTTTTCAATAGCTCCAGTATACTCAATTCACTATTCTTAAGGGTGCTCCAATGTGTCGACGTTCCCTACGCAGTCATACCGGAGCGAGAATACAATTGCACCACACAATGGTAAGCTACCGAATATTATTTTGGACATAGTCAATATGTTTGATGATATGATTTTAAATGCTCATCAGCAATGATGCCACCAAGATATTTGTATGTTTGGACTTTTTGAATTTCACTATTCGATACCATGGGTACATGCGGGAAAAGATACGCTAGATAGATTTTGAAGATATCTGTTGTACTCAAGTGAGTACTCATGACACTTAGGCAATTACCAAGTATCCAGCTGACTCAAGTGCATTAAGCAGTTATACATGTGAAATAGTATTAAACGCTTAAATAAAATGGAGAAATAAAAAAAGTTATGCTGACCTTGGCTCAGGCTTGTATTGAGGTGATTGGAAAATATTCCACGAAGTTCGTTAATGATTTAACCGTTCTGAAAGCCATTTTGCGTTTTATCAATTATTCCATATTTTTGAACAAATTCCGTTATTCTAGTAACTAAGAATCCTTCAATGATTTTTTCAGTTACCGGAAGAATAGAAATCGGTGGGTAGTTACTCCAAATATTTTAGTAAACGCTTTTTTAAATTGGTCTGATAATTGTGGACTTTAGTGGTGGAGAGAACACGCATTGGTCGAGACACAAGTTCACTAGCTTATCGATGGTAGGCGCAAGTATTTCTGCATTATATGTCATTTGCAGTTATTGGGTCAACGAAAATAGAGTTAAATGAAGAATATTGTACTTCTCAATGAAATACTCGTTCGGAGGATGAATGCACATAAATTGTGTTACTAGCCTGACCATCAAATGGTCCACCAAATTTGTTTCCAATAGATTCACTATTCGTTTCTTTCATATTTCTACAAATTCGTTCATCACTATCGACAACTTTCTTGTCATTTATTTCATTTATTATCTGCCACGTTTGCTTAATGTACTTTTGTGCTAGCAGAAATTTCTGTTTATAATAATTATTCTTAGCAAAACCAATCATTTTATTTACTTCATTTCTAAATTTACTATAATACTTACTTTCTTACTAGATCGTTTGGTTTATGTCTCCATTTCTTATATAACTTGAAACTAGATCTCGCAAATGTAGTCGATATTTGATATTGTTTTGTATGCCAAATCTTCCCTGGTAAGCTCCGTTTACATTATTTAATCCATGCAAACATCATGTTTAGGTATTTGGCAATATAAGCATTCCCCTTGAACAAGTCGATGTTTATATCGCCGTCTACCACAACATGACTACATTTAGGAAATTCTCAAATCAAAATGCAAAAGTCTCATTTATCGACTTACGTATAGAATATTGAAATGTATATCATACAAAAACTGCGATACCACTTCTAATTCCACGATTAATAAAGTCACAGTTAAAATTATTATATTAAATTAATTTATCTCATCTGTTACATTATTTTTTAACAGTATTGATCGGTCTATGGCATCAGTAATATCGTTTATTTCTGTTTGTAATGTTATAATATTTTTTTTCGAATTGATCGAATATTTCGACAAATTAATCTGACTTTGCTATGGATGTATTAAAGTCATATCCAAACATTCTTTCAGTTGTGCTCTTGCGCTTTAGTTTTTGCATAACAAAAGAAATTCCAATTAAATGCGGTCAATTCGTCGTCTTTAAATATTCGTTTATCAACATTTGTGTCACTACAATTTATTCTATAAATAGTTAATTTAACCACTTTGAATTTTTTCTTTAGGTACTTCTGGAGTTTGGTATGAAAGTATTGTTAAGGTATCATCATAACATAATAAAACTTGAGCTAAATTTATCTCTTCTAAAGTTTCTGATATTTGACATATATGCAACATATTGATGTTCTATAAAATGACTAACTGATGGGGATTATTTAGTCAGTTTTCACGGACTATTGAATTTATTTTGTTTCGAAATATAATCATTTGGATTTCTTTTTGAATCCTATCAGTTCGTTAAAAAGTAATGTAAATAATACAGAACGCAGGAAATATAGTGCGGAATGAACTTAAGGCATATGAAAATTCCTGGAATTCCTGGAAGTCATGAATATGCCGTTAATTACCCAAATTAAGTTTTCCTTATCGTAGTAAGCCTGACCGAATATTCTTGGCGAAAGATATCATACACAATATTGTATGGAAGAAGTTGAGTTTATTGTACGAACTAAAATATCTCAAGAGAATTCTTTCTTCGGCAGTTCATATGGTTGAGCAGAGGACTGTGCAAAAACGCAATAATAATATGTTCAAGCTGACGGTGTGCCAATATCCCNACTAATAAATCAACAAAGTTATTTTGCAACATGATGATGCTCAACTGCGTGTAATGTAGCGGTTGAAAATGAGCTCACGTGGTGGTTCCCACTTAGGAGCGATATGTTCAAGCTGACGGTGTGCCAATATCCCCATAGATCTCCACTGCAAGTGAGTTCAGCATCATCGTGGAAAGGGTGACATAGAATAATACCTAGAATTTTTGTCCCAAAAACACCCAACGGATGACTTTCGATTCCTCGATTAATCCATTCTGTAATTTCAACGAATTTTCAAAAACTATAAACTTTGCACATTAACACGAAGTACCCTGTTCTCATGTAACGCTTAACGAAACTATTGTGCGATTTAAACGATTACAGATTATATGGCACTAACATCATGTTTACCTCCAAGAATGTGCTCAATAGTTATATACATCTAAATAAATCCCTAAAATATGGCGTAATCGATACATCATTTCGGCTACCTCCAATCGACCCCTCGACCCATAATTTATAAAATTTTTGCTTCAAACCACGGTTTTTATACCCATTAGTCAATTGGCTGAGTGTATTATTGGATTGTGCAAAGTATATAATGCGTAGACATAAACGTTTCCGACTATATATTTCTTTGAGACACATGCATAGAATAAAAAATTTTGCTAATTTTGCTAAGCTCCCAAAGGCGCTTAATACTCAATTTCATTTAAATGAGTAAATATATTGTTGTTTTTAGAATATGAAATACAGTTTATAGTAGTTTTGAGAGTTACTTGAGAAATCCCCGAAAAACGGGTAGAAATGGAATTTGTATAAAACTCAACAAAAATTCATGATATTATTGAAATTGGTAATTTTAACCACATATCCAACACATCTGCGGAAGGTCTAAACTCAAGTCCAAGAAAAAAAAAAAAATATTTCTGTTTAATAATGGGTTTTTTAGCCGAATGGAATATTTTGATTACAGAAGTTTATTATAGAGACACGAATGAGGGAATTTCTAATATGAGATGCACAGGAAGGATACCATAAATTTTTTAATATTTAAATGTAAATGAAAGAGGAACTAAATTCAAAAATCAATAATACCAACAAAAGAAAATGGAAAAATTTCTATTTTCTAGCCGGATTTTACCGACTATTGCATCTGTCTTGTCAATTATAGAAAATAAATTTTTATTACTTATTCAGTAGTCAGATTTATTTTCATCTTAACGAGTATAAATTTAAATTTGCAACTATACTTAGTAAAATGAAAGCAATAAAAAAAATTAACTAAAACAAATAAGAATGTTACAGTCGGCTTAGGCCAACAATGACATATACGTCGCTTCCAATTTCTTATGTACAGAGAAGCCACAATATGAAATGGTACAGCTTGGAATCAAAAGCCACATTTTTTCTTAATTATTAAAAATATAAGTTTGTTTTGAATATAGTAGGTGTACAGGAGGCACCACAACTTTAACCCCATCATTCCCATTATGGAAACAGCCGTTGACCACATGTCCACTTAATTATGAAATTTCTATGAATTTCATTAATGTACTACTGTACGAAAGGCAAAATCTGTATTTATTCATCCAAATCAATTTCATCCCCTTCGAAGTATTCCGCCTCTGATATAATGCAATTATGCCAACGTTTTTTCCATTCCTCGAATCATTCCAAAAAGTCGTTTCCCTGTATGGCCTCCAAAGCGCGCAGCGATTCTNTCCAAAAAGTCGTTTCCCTGTATGGCCTCCAAAGCGCGCAGCGATTCTTCAAAAGATTCAGAGCGGTATCTCCGGAATGGTCTTTAGAGTTTGGGAAAAAGCCAAAACACAAGTTGAGCTAAGTCAGGTGAATAAGGCGGTGGCGGAACGATATGAGT
>JXOS01018264.1:0-14011 GCA_001015075.1 Cirrula hians
AAAATGAGTATAAATCAATATTCACCAATGCTGTACGGTAATTGCTGTTGCAACCAACGCTGTAGTAGGTTGTTGACTAGCGCACTGCAGGAATTTGTTGCTGTTTTAGTTTTTTGCTTTCTCTCCAATTTCTGTCTTTCACATTAGGTGTTGCTTGGTAGCTCTGCTGCAGGCACAAAAGAGTGTCAACTTTTGCTTCGGAAGAGTGCAACAATTGCACCTGCACCATTGCACTGGCAACAACACAACAATTTGCAATTTCTTTTCGTGCTATCTGCCCAGCCTGATACTTTCTTGTTCGCTCGTTAATTGCACAACAACACTTAACGGTGGCTTAAGCAGTGTGTTGCATGTCATGTGGCAATACAATGAGCTGCCACATTAAAGCGAATTGCTATGCATTGCATGCAGTCAGCGTTGCGCCTCAGCTTCACTCACTTACTGCTGTAGCTTCGCTTATTTAATGGCCAAACAATCTAATTATCTTATCGTCTGGCTAACGACAGGCCATGCTTAGGCTGTGGTAGCCGCATTGTGTGAGCTGCTTTGTTTTATGATGTTTACGCATTTCTAATTTTTATGATGTCGAATTAGTGCGTCAAATATTGAGTTGCTTGCTTTTGCTTATAGTCATCATTTCATTAATTTATCAAATTTTATTTATTTGTGCTTAATGGGGCATGGAATGTTTTGCGTTTGCCACGCTATGTTGCAATTGCCGTTTCTAGGCACTGGTGCCGTTTTATAGGCCACATTATGGCAATTAAAGTTAATCTAGCCAAGCCTTATGTCAACATAATTTGACACTTGTATTTATATTGCTGCGGACATGTTAAGCCATCATTGCTTAAGGCTGCGCTGTTAGTAAACAATAAGAGGCAACATTTTACGGTATTTAGCGCATGTTTACTGCCTGTGCTGGAGGTTGCATATAGGCCAAACGTAATTATGTCTGTTTGAATAACAGCATGATTTGGATCGTTTAAGTATGCATGTATTAGTTTTTATATATACTAGAAAGATTGGATAGGGCACGGCATTATCATTCTGCGGTATAACCTTGTCGGCATATTGCTGCCGTCTTTCTCATAATGCTCCGCTCAATATCATTAATTTTCAACGCTAGACTTGCTCTGTAATCCTTTCTTTCGCACCCAGATGATCCCACCAAATACATACAAGATCTTCTGGCTATGCATAGTCGGCTTCGTAGTTGATGATGACTATATATCCGTTAACCGACATTTTGGATTATCTTAATGGATCAACTTTTCATTGCCACACACAATTCGATACAAAATCTCTTTCGTTGTTGCGATGTTACGGTTGTTCGCACCTTAAAAAAAACTGCGTGCGTCGTCTCTTGGATTTAGGTCAAATGACACGCAATTTTCCAGTCATTTCTATTGCCTTTAAACTATGGCAATCCAACTGTGATGTCATTGGGGGTCATTTTTCGCCTTTCAAATCAAAAATTGGCCATTTCAAACCGTACAAACCTCTCATGCCACGTTCGTTTAGCAGGAGCACGGTCACCATAAACAGAAACAACGATAACTTTCGGCAGCTTTTTTTTCATAATGAAGTAATGAAGAAAAATTCCCAGCAAAAATACAAAATTCGGCACAAAAACTGAAATTTTCAGGGCACGCAAAATAATTTTGTTTACATGTCAGTGAAATGAGGGATACTGAAATACAATGCGTAATGACGACACTACAAAATGTTGATGTTGCCATGTGAAATAGTAGATTAATCAACCTGTAGCGAAATCTATTTTGAAAAGCACTTCAACTGATTTATATACCTTATAAATGAGATGGGTCCACAAATTTGGTCATCTCCAATTCTATGGTTTTCAATAGACGTCAATGTTCTTTGTTTCTTTTAATATACTGCAATTTGCATGGAATCGTAGATCCCATTTGTTTTGTTATGCCCCTATGATTATTGAATTGGAATCAGATAGGTCACAAAGTTTGGATTCCACCCATAGGCCTTTCACTCGAAGGTTCAATTAAAGATAAATGTTTTGCTATTTTCGCTTACTATTCTGGAATTTGAATGCGATTTGTCAATAAATTTGAACCCTCTTCCTGATATCAATTAAATGGACTTACAACTCAGTTCATTCAATGCAATTTACCGAAGTTTCATTTTTGGACAATATGCCCATATTTTTTATACCATTCCAGAATTTGAATTTAGGGTTTACATCTCTTAATTTACGGACATTTGATTTTTATGCATTTCTTAATCTTTTTTAAATCATACTTTTTAAACGATTCCGGAATGAATGGAAAATAGAGTTAAAAATCAGTAGGGTCTTTACAAGTTACTGAAATTTTGTTTTGCAGCAAAGATCCGAGATTGTCATGGTATTCTTGAGTTTTTATTAATTTTAATCAGATTCGTAAATTAATTTGGGTGCNAAGATTGTCATGGTTTTCTTGAGTTTTTATTATTTTTAATCAGATTCGTAAATTAATTTGGGTGCCTGCCAGAGGCATGAGTTAATGAGGTAATAGCATCATTGCAAGTTACAGAAATTTCGTTTTACAGAACTGCGCCGGTATTTTTTTGTAATATTCCGGAAAGTTGATGAGAACCGTCAGTCAATTTGGACACTTCAAGTAGTCATTTTTTTCCTGATTTCAATGAGCTAGGGATAAAAGTGATGGAACTTATTACAAGCAACTGAAATTAGTCATTGAAGCAATTATCTCAAATTGTCATACTAATTTTGAATTCGATTGAGATCGGTCACAAAATTTGGATATATCCGTTTTAATGCCGTGTTACGAAATTTCGGTATTGCTGCATTGTTAAGAAATTTTGATATTATTCTCGAGAAAGGAACAAATTAGTCCATGACCGAAGGATATTATATAGTCGGGTGTTACTGAGTAATGTTTTCTACTCTAAAGTACTCGAACAGAATTCGAACTCTTCAAATAAAGCGAACCCTATTTGAAGCTCAAATTCTTGACCAGACGTAGCCTGAAGGTCGCACTAAAATTGTCTGTATATATTTTTTTGTGCAATAGCAAAATCTTTACGCTTTGTAGACAACATCTCATTACTACTAAAGCTGTGCGGGCATTCACTCGCATAATTCCAGCACAAGAGTCCTTTGACTTATGGCTGCCTTTAATTAGCATATGGCTGCCTTTAATTAGGAAAGAATTTCGCTGATGACAGTGTCTGCCAAAATGTGCAATAAAAACAAAGTATTGACATTAACTTTAACGTCAGCACCGTACTGACTTGTGCCAGCATTAAATTTATTCATGTCTGCGTAGTTTTGAAGTAAAATCGCTTCTTGAAACTGAAATATGCATAATGCTGTTGACGTAAATTGCAAATACTTTTTTCCTCTCTTTCTGTCTCTTTGCTATTTTAATGCGCGAAGCGCAATGACTCGCTTAGGTCTTTGCGCTCTCAGGTAGATGTCAATGGCATTGCGCCAGCAGCTGACATGCCTAGTCAAACAGCTGTATCCCCTGCTGATGATTGTCACTTGTCGGGTAGGCGCGTGCGTGTGTGGTGTTAAGCTAATGCAATTGCAAGCAATAAAGCGAATTAGTTTGGTGCAAATAATTGCCCAAAGGATTTATACATGAAAGCCTTTCCAACACAGCAATCACGAGCCGCACCTTTAAATGAACACAACATCCAAAGTGTATCAGCAGAGCTGGGTGCAAATGTTGGTAGTGCAAAATGTAGCACTTGCGTCGACAATCAAACGAAATGCCATCACCGCAGTGTGCAGCTTTTGAAAAAGGGAAAGCCGGACAAGTGACCTTAGTGGCAAAATGGACCTTAAATAATGCTTGAACATAATAATGCCGCTGTTCAGCTCGATGATACACTTAACGCATTGCCTTTTATTTATTAAAAGGACGTTGATGGAGCACACACGTGCGGTTCTGCTGAGGCATGTTTATGTGTGAAAATTTAGCTGCATGTTAATGCCACACGCATGAAGTTACTTTGCTGTTGTTGTTATTGTTGTTGCAAATTGAAAAGATTACATCACCTGACTTTCTTTATCATGGGGCTATCTTTCGAGTTGCGTCTCGTTATATGCTCTTTTATTTATTCCAATTATTTGTTTGCGCTGTTCGTGCATGCGTGTGCGTGTGCGTCTGCGTGTGCGTGTGCGTGTGCGTGTGCGTTGTTTATTTTGCTGGGAAACCCTTACCTTTGATTTATTGTTATGCTGTTTGCTCTTTTGGTTTTCGGCTTACTTTGGGGTTTCGGCCTATGCGCACATCAGACAGTCGGTTAGCCAAAGAGTGCTCTGGTTATGTGAACAACAAACACAAATGGAATTGAATTAATTTTAATTTTAATTAAATCAATTTTGTGGTATTCGTGGGCTTAAACAAATTTATATTGCTTATGTTCATGTTGAATACTGTGATGCATGCCAGCTTGGGTCACTAGACCAAAGCTGCCCATGGAAGTGCTTGGAATGCCAACTGGTACTAACTAATTTTGATTTTATTTGTTTTTTATTTTATATTTTTGTGTAATAAGCACATATGTTCAATCATGTTCTGTAATGTGCACTAGGCGTTGTTTGAAAGTAAGACAATTTAGAATTTTGAAATGATATGTCTAGAGTTACGTAGATGTACGTCGTTGGTGATGCTCAGACACCCACTGTAAGCGCCTGTTATTGCTTTACTACATACCTTTTGGGGAAAATTATATATTATATAATCTATCGGAATCGTCAATATCATATCCATCAGTAGTCATTCACCAGTTGAATCTCCAATTATATAGTTCTCAATTTTTATTATTTGATTCATTTTCTTTTTAAGTACTTCGATACGGTCTATGTTTGGGAAGATAATTAAAAAATGGTTTTAGCTCTTAAAATCCAAAAACAAATATCATAAGATTTTACTAAATCTTGGAACTATCCAGCAATTCCACTCATATTCGAGAATACGAAAAGGAAAACGTATTTCACAAATGTTTAATTTTTTTGGCATCGAGTTAAGCACTGAACTTTGGTATAATGGATTGTACAAAAAATGAGATGTAATAGACTGATTTGGCTAGTTTTCGCAATTGAATTTTGAAAACTGAATCGATATGATCTTGAATTTTTATATTTTTTATTTTGGAAAACAATATTCAGCCACCAAATTTTGTTACTAAGCTAAATTTCATGGATTATCGGAAGGATAGATAGATGAACGGGCAGAGATATTGTCCGACAAACACATAAGCAGANAAAATTTTGTTACTAAGCTAAATTTCATGGATCATCGGAAGGATAGATAGATGAACGGACAGAGATATTGTCCGACAAACACATAAGCAGACATGCAGATAGATCAAGTGACAACTTTTTTTCTGGAAACTGGAGCTACTGAATTTACAAGTTGTTATAAAACGTACTTTCGCTGCTGGGGTTGCCAAATTATGAATGGAAAAAGCATGAAAACATGTCAAGGAATTGCAGTCTAAGTTAGGTCCTCTGTAGGAGTATGCCTCAAATTTCTGGAACTATCATTGTCATACTCTTCAAGATGTATACAGTTGCATTTGCTGTGTAAAGAATGAAGCCATAAGTAAAGGAAATAGGTTATCTACAAACGATCTAATGCTGAACAAGCAAAGGGAATCAAATCGTTACACACCACCTATTTTTTTTTGCCGTTTTAATATCTTTGAGAAAGAAACCCTAAATGCCATAAATTCTGGGTTTGGTATCCGAAAAAACTTAAAAGGGTTTCCAAAATTTGGCTGAGGCAAACGCAATGTGTGGCGAAGGCAAAAGCCGATCTGACGGATCTTTTTAATGCCAAACAGGACTTCAGTTCGAGTGTTTTTCAAGAAGAAACTCATTTGCGCTGTTTGTCCACAATACAGTCTATAAGAGCGTGATGGCTCTCGCGTTCGGTGACAATCTGAATAACTTTGGCCGATAATAACGCGAGGTTATTCGAGCATTTTTCATATTGCTTGCAGAAAAATATAAGAATGGTCATGTAAAAATATTTATCTTAGCAGATTCGGTTGAATAGAACAACATCAAGTTCAAAGTATTTAAGGACACTGGATGCCTTAGCTTCAGCATAAACACCCACAACTACGTCGGCTCTGAAATCAAATTTAGAATTACAAAGTATATGCTCTTGGACATACGTGTAATTTTGGGACATCAAGCTAAATAAAACAAAATCATGTATAAGTCGATCATAATAACGGTCCTGCTGTACGGCGGGAAACCATGAACGCTTTCAAAATGTGATGAGCATGCATTTGAGGAAAACATTCTTCGCCTTAAATAGCGCTTACTCTGATTATAGTGAATGGAACATCCAGTGGAACAACGACGTGTATGATGTTTACGATGATATTGATTGAGTCCAACGATTTAAAACTTCACGACTACTTATATTGCTCGTATTGATGTGTCAGAAACATCTCGTAACGTGCTCGATTCCAAGAAAAGCAAAAAGATTACGTATATTTTACATAAAAGGGCTCTATTTCAGCAAAAATTTTATGAATCAAATAGAGAAAGTCCAAATTTCGAAGTTAAGCCTCAGAATAGGAAGTNTTTCAGCAAAAGTTTTTATGAATCAAATAGAGAAAGTCAAAATTTCGAAGTTAAGCCTCAGAATAGGAAGTGTTCAGTTGCATTCATTACAATAGACGGAGCTTTATTACTCTCGTACGGAACCTGATATGCATAAATTTACAAAGTATATGCTTTTAATAATTCGCAGTTGTTGACATTCTTACCAGTCACTATTTAGTCAGCTATTGATTTTCTCAACAAGCTATTATCATCCCCCACTGGATTAGCCATTGTTGCATGATATGCATTGAATATATGGCAAATTAATTAAGTCTCTGTTGCGAATATAAAAATCATCTGCTTTCAATTACTGTGGCAGTGACTGCAGTGGAAATTCCATGTAGCAGCAAAACTGCTCCCTTAGCAGCAGCAGCTACGGTGGCGGCCATTAATGTCTTTGCAATGGCCATTGCTTCTGCTTATAAATGATGTGTAATCAACAACAAAGATTTGCGCAAACACCAACGGCCAGAGACTTATTGATGACGGCAATGTCTATGCCACGCACAATTATTCACTGCTATAATAGCAACAAACAATGACAGATCGTCGTTTGCGGGTGGGAGGCGGTATTAACTGGCAGAGGGCGGCTGCTTGCTAAACGCTTGCCGCGCACTGTAGTTGTGTGGGTTTAAAGGTGTCTGTGTGAGTTTAAGGTGAAATTGATTAATCGTCGGCAATGCATTCAATGGCTATCGATGGTGAATTGCCAAAGGAAATTATCATTTCCAGGTGCGCCAGTTAAATGGCCAAAAAGGCCAAAATGTATTAGCGCGAGCTAGCCGTCACAGCCACGCCAGTGCTAGTGGCACGATGTGAAATAAAGCAAAATAAATTACGTTAATTAAATGTGGGTGAGCAAGTTGTGGCAATATTTGGATAATTTATTTTCAAAAACAGAAGTTGAAGCCGCACGCATTGAAATAAATGACACTACTTCATGTCGCTTGCATTGACTGTGGTAACTGTTCTGGTAAGCCATGACTCAGCATTCTTTCTACCAAGACTACTTGCTTTAACAAAGAGGTTGTAAAATAAGGCTGGAATATTGTTCTAGCAATTTTGTCTTAATAATTATTGTCCGATATGGAATTTTAGGCGGATTTCTTGACTAAAATTCATATTCTTAATAGTTACCTTTTAACTTAGAATTCTATTACTTTGCCTGATTCTTAAAGGGATGACTGCGAAGAATCTAATTCATAACAGTGAGTCCATTGGACACATTTCAGTATATAAGAATTTGATTACATTAAAGTCTACCGAAGAAATTTTGTTCCGAAAGTACAGTTATCGGCTATAATTATAGCCAGACACCAATGTGTTCTGCACACAGGACCACTGCTCCCTGTACCCAGATTCGAAAAACAAATAGCCTTGGATAGGGTACTGATCTCTAGCGTATTATTTGCTCAAGCAAATGACGTTTTTCACGTTTTCTATTATCAAAATCGCGCTTGCTCTCTTACGTTGTTGCCGTTCGTTTTAAGTTGAAGATTTTCGTTTTTTCTCCGGCATTTTTCGAATATTTTCTCTTCTATTCAAATAATTTCTCTTCTATCGCACTGCGTAATAGCACAAAGCAACGTTTAGTGGTGCAGCACACCCCAAAATCAGCCCTCAGACTGCATAAAATTCTTCATGGTTTGGAGTGAGGCCTATCTGTTGTGATAAAGGACACATAACCACTGTTGGCTTAATAGCATAATATCACTCAGAACGAAAAAGCCCATACCCTGGCTGACGTTTATACCAAAATAAGTCTTTATTGTTTCAGTATATGCTACGCATCGATCAGAAAGTCTTCTCACAACTTTGGTATACTCCAAAATTTTAGGCCACTTGAGTATATTCACAACAACACATGTACGCTGATCATTGAGGTATCTCCGATTTGCGCCCGGCACACATGAATTCAAAAACAGGTAGGGTCAGCAATAGGATTACAACAGAGAAATATGAAAAGCATGTGTAATAGCAACGCATCACTACACCAATGAAGGTGTTGCAAAAAGTGATCTCATGAGGTCCATACATACCCGTAAGCCACTGATAGCGCAATTGAAGTGCAGAGTATGGCTTGGTTGAATCTATTGGTAATGCCGTCGTAATAATGCCCCACTAAAGTCATTATTCTCATTTACTCGCGCATTGGCCCATGGGCAGCTCGCGTGCATTTAACCTCGACCGACACCTTGGTCTTATGATATTATCGGCAAGTCTACCGCATTCAAATTATTTGGAAGTTTAAAGATGTGGAATTTTTAAATGAAAGTGGCTGTCTTTTGAACTTGTTAGAAACCTGTTAGCCTATGATACATACTCTTTAGCTTCTGCGTAGTTACGTTTCATAACCGACGAATAAAGGTTGACTTTTGGAAGCTAGCCCATATAGCATATTTGAATTGGGTTGGTTAAGATTCGATAAAGGTAAAACTATTGATATTGCATTAGAATAAACTAATGCAATTAATCCTCCTAATTTTATTTGTATTATTATTTTTTTAAAATTAACCGGCATTTACAAATTACAAGTAACTTTAAAAGCTATAGTGACTGGAACGTTTAACGATTACTCCTATTAATTTATTTCGAATTGATCAAAGAGTTTCATTAAAAAATATAAATCAGTTTCAACGCGAACTGGTGTAACGAGAGGACAGTGAACATAATAATTTAAAACAAATTAAATTTGAATTAAAGTACATAATTCTTTAAAATAAAACAAATATTATGCAGCAAAAATGACTTGACTTTTGAAGTACCTAGTACCTGATGCCAATTCTCTTTGCAAAACAAACGAAATCATTAAGTATGCTGCCGCTGATCAGAAACTTTGGAGGAACTTACTTGATATGATGATGAATATTTACGAGAGGTGATTGACGAGGACGCCACATATGACGCGCCGTTGACATCCGTTTGGACACGTGCTGCTTTCTGTTAAACTGAAAAGATGAGGAGGAGAAGTGGCTGCGCCTAGTTCGAGAAACGGTAATTCGAAGCAAACTAGATGCACGGCAACAGCGATAGAGCATAACGACCATTACAAATACGTGAATTGCCACACCTGAAGATTGTGCTTAGTGCCCGGCAACTGGTCAACTTCAACAAAGCTGTCAGATATAATCGCGTAATGAATAAGTTAATTCACTGCATCTCTAATGTACTCTGCTAAATATGATAACAGGAAATCTAACACGCCCGACTTTTTATTGAAGAATGTAACAAACTGTGTCAACTACTGTGACACAAGCTTCTTAAACATCACCTTAAGATGTATACCAAATTCTTATTTGAAACACTAAGGACGTATGTGAGAAAACTGATGGGTTTTCTCTGTATGGCTTCTGGTCTGTAGAGTCTACTTTCCACATCACATGCTACACGTTATGCTGCACCGTCTTGCAAATCGAAATACATCACCCTTATGTCGAATTTAAGATTAGGATTTTGACTTTCCAAACAGGAAATATACACATCATTATAACTGAGTGTTGCTATAAGCAATTAGAGTTTTCCACAATAACACTCCCAACACTACCTGCTTTTTATGAATTCTACCCATTTATAATGTCAAAAAACAGAAAAGTCATATTTTACAGAAGTGTTTTAATTATAACCATCATTCAAGAAAAGTGTGTGAAGAATAGAAATAATCAATTACGACTTTATGTTTCTTGGAAACATATTCACTGAATTTACAAAATATTTGATTCAGCCATGTCCGGCTTTCTGTGGCCTCGATAACTTGAGAATTTTGTGAGATGGATTGTTGAAATGTAGTTTCTAAGAATATTATATAAGTTTGTGAATGGGCAAAATTCGTACATTACTTCTGATACATCTCATAGAAAGAATTTCGCAGGAATAAGGGCAAAAGCTAAGTGTTGTGTGTTTCAAATTACTGCCAGAACATTGAACATTGAGTTGAGCCACATCGGTCCATACTTTCAGTCAGCACAGCCGGATGTTTGATCGCGAGCTCCTGAAATTTGGTGCGGACGAAATTTTGGGTCATTGCCACTACATTGGTCAATTTAAACTAAATTGGGCAATAACTTCAAGTACCTCCCATAGAACGGTTACTTCCGATTTCATGAAACATTAAAGACAAGAGTTTCATATAAATTTGGTATGGAAAGTTTTTTTAATTAATTCCATAACATTGAACAATTTGAACAAAATTGGTCTACAACTTCAGGTAAATTCCATAGAATGCCACGTATTTCGCATCCGACTCAAATTTGGTATTTACATTATTGCCATATTATTCTACGACTTGAGCGAAATCAATTTATAATTTTAAATACTTCGCCTGTGTGATTTTACTTAAATGAAATTTGGTTTTTTTGTAATATTTTGATTTAATTATTGAATATTGAATTATAATTGAATAACTGATGGATAATATGAAGTTGGTGTTGACCGACTATTACATTTATATTTATTGAAATTAATTTCATTGTGGATTAGCAGCGTCAATTCCATGCAGCATACCCAAACTTAGGGGTGCATGCTACGTTCAGCCGCAGCCATAATATCAAAACCATTGCACAAGTCACCAGCTGCTCTCCCACACATATGACTACTTCCTGTTGTGAGTTTGTTTCAACATTAAACGAAACAAATCACAAGCAAATGGTGTTTTATTTTCAAATGGCACTCAGACAACCCTTACCACAACATAATGCAGCGTGCAATTAATTTAAACAATCTGCGGTAGGACACATGCTTAAAGGTATTGCGCACTTTCATACTTATGTGGTTTTTCCCCTTAAACTGCCATTTTGTTATGTTTTCAGTTGGTGCAATTGATTTTCAGGCACACTTTCTTCATCCCACAAATCCGGTTTCAATTTAAATTAAATATTTTCAATTGCCTTGAATCAAGACGACATATTGTCAAATTTACCTAGAATTCCCTCGCTTCCCTCTAGCATTGAGCATTTGTGACGGAATGTTGCTGTTTTGAGTACAGCTATTGTTAGTGTCATCANAAAATGTACCTAGCATTCCCTCGCTTTCCTCTGGCATCCAGCATTTGTGACGGAATGTTCTTGTTTTGAGTACAGCTATTGTTAGTGTCATCAGCCGTTTATATTGACTGAGCATATCCTTTGGCATTGCGTATAATTTTTCTCATGCTGCCGCATTTCCTGTTGGCTTCAATTGCTCAGACTTTTGGCAGCATATCCGCCTTAACAGCTGACTGCGCTTGTTATCAAAATTATTTATGTCGCTTTGTCTGCACTCACATTAATTATGATTTTTCATTTAATTTCGTTTTTGTTTTATGCTTTCAGTATTTTGGCTAAATCCAATGCTACGTCGCGTAATGCCATGATTTATGATGGAATGAGTAAGAGGTGCTGCTGTGTATTGACGTCATTCCGCACTTGTGCTTAAAGCTTTAATTTCATGGTAATTATATAATACATTTCAATATTGTTTAAAGTGAATTGAAATGAATATCAATAATGCGGGCATTCTCATATACAATAGCTGAGATTCAGCGTCATAATTTAAGTCACAGTTCTTGTCGAATTAATTTCAATGGTTTTACATGCTGTTCTATGAATAAAGCTTTTCTCTTAGGCTAAAGAAAGAAATCTGGAAACTTATTAACAATCGGTCTAACCGTGATTTAAGTCTAGAGAGAACGCATTGTCAAAATTAAGTGTTCTACAGTGAATTAGCCTCAAAAATTTATAGATGTGTTTGGAATTTATTAAATTCGCTGATATTGGCATTATTAGTTTTTCGACAAATGAGCGTTATCAGACATAGTTTAGAAGCACTCTCAGTCCATCTATGTAGGCGAAGTATAGGTATTTACTCGAAAAAACCTCAATAATCAATACGGCTCTGTAAAATTTTGGATTCTAGATGGTACTATGGGTTCAGAAAAAATTAAGAGTTTACCGCTATATGCCGATTATGATAAAAATAGGGTGTTAGTCGATGTACCTACAAATATTATCAAAAGTCGATGAAATTCCGTCATAACATTGACACCGATAAAAGCCCGCAATGAGTCAAGGATGAGCGTGTTCATATTGAATACAATGGTAGCCTAATATAAATAAATAATGGGCATCATTCCAGTAAATTGAGGGTTCTTCCGGTACTCCNCAAGACACCTATCTATAGATTTTATTAAAGTTCACACATAAACGAATATACGTACACATATTTGTAATTATATTAGAAATAATGGGCATCATTCCAGTAAATTGAGGGTTCTTCCGGTACTCCCATAAAAAAGAGTTTTATGCATACTAACCCCTAAAGACCAATGAAATTCAATTATATTTTTATACCCATCAGTCAATTGACTGCATATATTTTGTTAAGGCCACCAACCCCCATGTACAGCTTACTTCCGATTTCATGGAAATTAGCATAAACTCAAGGTGTTTCAACGTATCCTACTGAAATTTAGTATAGAAGCATATGCGGTTATTGCTTTAATATTGTTCAATTTCAACAAAATCGGTCCATAGCATTGGATACGTTCCATAGAATTCTTAGTCCCGATTTGACGAAATTTTGCTTATTTCGACAGATTGGTGTTTAGACATTTTTCATTAAAGCCATATTATTCTGCGATATGAGCGAGCTAACTATAATTTATGATACTTCTGTTTTTAATTAAATTAGTAAATACCCTTTGTTCCATAGGAATTTACTGCATTTGCTAGTCCTGTAATATATGGAAGTTCTAAGCTGATGGGTATTATGAAGTCTGTGTTAAACAATTATTTCATGCAGTTATTAAATGAATCTTATTGTAATTGAGATAATGTTGTGGAATACATCATAAAATGAAGTAATAACGACAACATAGATAATATGAATTAAAGAAGAATGCACATAATTGGAAAAAATTGAGTGTGAAAGTTTCTAAAATATTCTATGTAAACGTTCATTACAATATCGGCATAAACTGACTATTACTTTTCCAATTATTTTCTATGGCGAGCATTTTCACAAAATTGTAATGTTAATTGTAATGTGTTTGAACAATTTAATACTCCAGCTGTTTATCGCATGGAATCAAATTTGTTAAATTTCGTTCTCAGTTCTAAAGTATTCACGTTAATATATATACTCTTTTCTAAATAACTGTGTCCATTTGGTCATATACCATATCACCGTAATACACCTTATTCCACAGGCGGATGAACAGATGGACATTACTCAATCAGTTTACCTTCGTCTCTAAGAAACATAGAGCTATGATAAGACTGTTAAATAATAAATTTATGCACAACACTAAAGAGGATAACGTCAAAATTGTTATTCTGAATCTTGTGGTAATGAAATGTCAGTTAAAGTCATATCTTATTCAAAGTGATCATGAAATAATTAACGTTTATCAAATCATTCTGCAAAAAAAAA
>JXOS01018408.1:0-14016 GCA_001015075.1 Cirrula hians
TTGTTCGCTCACAACGTCACTCCAGCGGCGTGGTAAAATTGTGTATACAAATAAGAAATAAATTGTTGCCTGTACACACAAATATATATATATATATATATAAAGATGCACGTAGGCACGTACATGCACAGCGGCAGGGGCAGCATGACAGCCGTGTAATATTATGTTGTGCTTTGTCAGCTGATTGTGCTTATTCTGCTACATTCGCTTCCCATGCTGCTGCTGTCACAGCTTCCTCTTGATTTTTCAATTTTATTTTTATTTTCTATTTTCGAAAATGTATTTTCTACATTTTCTGCTATGCTCTATACGTTGGGTTTTTTGCGCGCTGCTTTTGTTTGCATATGCCAGCAACGCTCTGTTTGTGTGTGTGTGTGTGCTTGAAGCTTCTAGGGCATTGTGATTATATCCGTTTAAGTTGTCATGTGCTCGTGCGGCGCGGCATGCAGTTGCCCCACGGCCATTTAAGCTACGCCTAATGTTGTACAGCATAATGCTGTTAGCCCTCTAACACAGTCAACAAGCAGCGCACGCGCACACAAATGCCCAAAATGACAGAGCTCAGCGTGGCCTTACGCTCGACCCTGCCAGCCACTTGCCAGCGCGCGCGAATAGCGTTGTGCGCTTTGTTTTTGCTTGTAGCTGCTCTAAAATTGCCGCATCAACACTTTGTTATAAAAACGACAACGACAAGTGCTGTGGCGTCTAACAACAGCGACAGCACAAAACAATACAGCATGTAGCATACAACAGCGGAGTGTTTTGCAAAATAAAAAAAAATAAAAATTATAATAAAAGCGCTCCAAATGTTTACAGCAAAAACGGAGGCAGTCTGGCGCAAAGCAGCATAACGGCACCAAATTATGGCACAGTACATTATGGAAAAGAGACAGTGTTGCTTGTATATGTGTGCCTGCACGTGTGTGTGAGTGTGTGCAGCAATATGTTCGCTGTTATAATAACAAGTCAAGCATATCATAGTGCCGCAACATTGAGCAACTAAAGCACTCTGCACAAAAATTCGAAATATTCTTTGAAAAATTGCAAACAAAAAACAAAAATTCAAATAGCTTCAAATACAAAAACAAAAAAGCCTGCATTTGCGGTAATTTCAAACATCGAGCTTTCTGCTGTTGTTTGTCCATCAATTATGTCGGGCACTGGTAATATCGAGTATGCGGCAAATCAAAGCAAAACAGGCGCGCCAAGCAATTGGCATATTTCAGCTGGCGGCTGTGCGCTTGTGTAAAAGCGACTTCAAGGAACCCACGCACGAATGCCAGCGGCACAGCATGTACATGAGTGCCGCATTGGAACTTAAATAAAATTTTCGCTTTTTCCCAACGACGATGCATGGCAGTTGTTACAAGCATAAACGCTTGCGGCAGCTGCTGTGAACAGCAGCCATGGAGTTCCGAGTAAATGTTCGTAAGGCAGCAGGCTCTACAAACCGTTCATGAAACTTTTCAAGCTATCTGTCTGAATCATGCTAAAAATGAACCAAGTCTGCGGGAAAATGGCATATGATTGGGATACGAGAGACAGCAAAGACAAGTCTTGCAGTGTAAAAACGATGCAGTTGCAACTTGTGTAGTCCAGAGTTACTCTTGACGAGTCCGAAAATTAATATGAAATAGCTGACGCCATTGGCAACAGGCAACTTATATAATTATTTTTTATTAAAAATATTTTAAAATTTTCATTACAAACCATGACTCGCCTAATAGGTTCAAATGCTGTGTACTGCCTATGCGTCAAGCAGCCAACATCCCTTATTCGACAGATACTAGGATCTAAGTCTTTTAAAGTAGCAAAGATGTTGACGGTTTTCAAGTATAGAGTAACATTGTGGTAACTTATTTACACACAATTCAATTTATCGTCAATAAATTTTAAATTAACACTAAAAATTGTGAAAGTCATGGATCACTTCCAATGACATTAAGGAAACACCCAGAGTATATAATATTTTCGTATGATCTTCCTATGACTACTGAAACAAGAGAAGCGTACCAAAAGGATTTGTCGAAAAACAGGCTTTAAAAAACAAAATCGATGGGATTGCGTTTACCGAACAGAAATTTCAAAACTTTCTTTTGTATACAAAGAATGAACGTTAATCATTTTTATATTTGACAATTTTCTCAATAAGCTTTTGCTATCTATCTGGGAAGTTCATGGTTCCACGCTTATAGGTGTTCTGGTTTCTATTAGCAAAAAAATGGAAAAAATCAGAATTTCTAATCTTTTCGTTATAGCATTTGTACCATCTCAAGAGTTCTGCAAATATCAAAATAAGTGGTTATCTGTTGGTGCAAGGCCTGGGCTGTATTGTGGACGTAACATCAATCCCCAGCTGATTAATTTTTGGCGAGTAAAGGTGTTTTGTGGTCTAGCGTTGTCATGATGAAAAATTTCATCTTTGAGATTACCACTTCCGGACGTTTTTCCTTGAATGCTTAATTCAATTGCACCAATTGCGGACAGTTGATGTCTGAATTGATCATTTGATGGCTTGGGAGCAGTTCAAAATATACCACACCCACCAAACTGACAGCTAAATCTTCTTTTAGTGAATAACAGCCTTAAAACCGGGTTTTGACCATGATTGTTTTTAATTGACCTTATTGTAAACAATCCATTTCCAATCCGGATCGAAATGGATCGAATGCATTTAAAGTGCAAATCATAAGAATTCATTCGATGTGTTAAATGAATTTCTTTCAAATCATATGGTTCCCGAATATCAAGTTTTTTGTGAATCCATGATGTCTTATATGATAATCAACGGTTGAATTTAACATATTTAACTTCTTTTCAGTCGTATGCACAGTTAAATGACGATCCGATTCATTTAAAGCCTGGATATCGTCATTATCAACTTCACTTTGCCGACCTGAATGTGGCTCAATAATCCCATTATGGCACTGTGCTCTTTTTAAGGACTTCATCACAACACACATAACTCTACTTTTTGCACCTTCTGTTGGGTTTTTTTTTTTTTGTTCGTTTTCGGCACTAAAGAAAGAATCAGAATTTTACAGTCGGGTCAGACCGACAGTGAGATACTCGTCGCTCCGAAAATATAAAGAATACTTTTGCCATTCAAATTTGCTCTCTAAGGACCTCATAGGTGTATTGGAGCTATCACTGAGTTTCATCTCATCATATCCATTTTTGGTACACTGATTGATCATCGTATTCTAACAACTATTCTCCTGAATGCTTTCCACTTCTTTCCAATCTTCTGTAGTTCAAAATATCACTATTATCTAATTTAAAATATCATTTTTATTCCACAATTTGATGACGACTGCAAATTGTCATCGGCTTTCTTTCATATTTTGTAGTATATTTATGTTAATAAAACCTTTATATTAACGGGGTACTGGGAGACCCCTCAATTATCTCGCATCATGCAAAGTGCATATTACTGTTGACGAAACATTTGTAATACGGAGAACGTATGACCGAAGACCTATCCGTTCGTAAGCAAAAACTAGAAAGAAGGAATGGAGCTAGACTTCCGAAATTCACCACAGACATTATAGGGACAAATGTTAGATGGAAGTTTGAATTTGATTAAGATGCAATCAATTTTTCGGATACCACCAGTACAACTTTTTACACAAAATTGGGGCCTTAGACCTGCTACAGCCGTAAGACTTGGTATTTTGGTATGGTAAGCCATAGACTATTTCAAAAAGTGACTAGGTTCAATGAAAATAAGATGTTCCTCTAATACACCTACATATATGGTCAAAATAGCGACTTTAATGCAGATTTACCCACAGTTATCATTTAAATTCTTTAAAATTGCATTATTGAGTAAGATATGATGAAAATCAGAGGTCCTTTCAATACACATAAAAAGAGTGTTTAAGGCAAATTCGGCCAGATATGTTAATTAAGTTTAACGAAAGTTTAAATTGAGTTATCATAATTATGAGCAGTGTATGTACCAANCTTTAAATTGTGTTATCATAATTATGAGCAGTGTATGTACCAATAATGGTCATGATTGGGTGAAATTCACAGCTACCTCCAATACGTCCGAAAAGACGGGTATGAGAAAATTTGAACAGAACAATTATGCTCAACATTTTGAAGCGATATGTACGTCACTGTCGGTCCAAGTCGTCTTTTTCTTTCTTAATTCTTTTATCAGTCTATAATTTTTTTCCGATTTATTTGTTTTATTGTCTTTGTGCGCGCACGTCATGCTTGTTCCAAACTTAACGTTTCCATGAACGCTTCTTGATTTTTTCCTTTTTTCTTTTTCTATATTAACAAGGTCTTACTACCACTTGGGCATCGACTTATTATAAGAAATATAATTTTTGTGCGATTGTTACTTTTTGCTTTTCTCCCCCTTCATTTGCTTTGGCACCTGCTTAATGTAATACTTCCTTTACTTAACGCTGCTGATGCTGGGCATTAAGCAATGTGTACTTAAAAAAAAACGAAACAAATACGCGTTCTAGGAAATTCAGCTAATTCGGTTATTAAATATATTATGAATGAATATGAAAGTTATAATAATCTGTTTATTGTGATCTTTTAAATTACTGATAATGATTTTGGGCTCAAGTATGCTGAGATGGCTTGGTTGGCTGTTATAACAAGGAATGTTATATTAGCGGAAACAGTTGGCCTGTGGAACGTATGAACTTCTTGCTTTTCTCATAACGCTCTAGAGTATGCAGGGATTTTTTTTAGTTGCCCTTTTTGTAGAAACGCATATTTTTATAGTCCCGTCATTTGACTTGACCGCATTTCCTGTGCCCTTGACCTATGAGTAGAAATTGGACTAAGCCTAAATATAAAGCACAGCTTTGACAACCTTTAAGTGCAAAAGATATATGCTTCCCCCAGTCTAGATTCGCTTTATATGCATAAGGTGTTGCAATTAAGCGCTAAGTTCAGCACGCATCCCAAACTATCTTTCCATCTATACGCCGTTGTTCCTACTTGAAACTTATTGTACCGCATTAATGTAATGAATTTGCAATCAACTTGCGCTGCTTAATATAAAATTGAGCAAAGTGTACGATTTCTATTTGATTTCATTATTTATTTATTTATGGCGTCTACGGCGTTCTTTATTAGATTGCGCTTCATTTTTCTAATTTTTTGTTTTTTTGTTTTTTTGTTTAGCCTTGCCAAATAAATTATTATATCCTTTTCAGATAAATAATAAATCAATCTGCTTTCAAAAGGACTTAAGCGCTGCCAGTGCGGAGCAATTTCAATAACTAACAACAAAAAGGAAATTTGGGCAAAAAATGCTTGCATTTCTTTTGCCTGAATTTTCATAAAAAATTTTTTCATCTCAGTCATTGTTGTTGTTGTTGTTTTTGTGCTCTGTTAGCGCAAACACATTGTTCGAATTGTATTTCATTGAGTAATTACTGCATATTTCATGAAATTCAATCGCTCGTCTAATTTTGTATACAATTTATTTGCACAGCTGCCCCCGCTTGGCCGCTCCGCCAAAGTGGAAAATATGAAAAGCAGAATGAATGCTTGAAGTGTTAAGTATGAAATTGAAATAAATAAATGATGAGAATTGAAAATGAAAATAGCACAATTTGAAGTCCTAACGGAGTTTGTGCGGCATTGTGTGTGTGTGTTTCTTTGTGTGTGTGAATGTAATCTAATTGCGTTAAAGCGGAACGCGCAAAGTGCTTAATTGAAGAAGAGTAGAAAATAATTGCCAAGAATGGCGTATAAAGGAGCCTGTTAAAGCAATCGGTGGCATGAATAAATAAAAGGTTTAAGTTGCAGTTAGAGTAGCGTTACTGAAAATAGTTAATTCTATAAAGGGTAGTCTACTTTCAGGGACAAATATTCATATTAAAAGTTTAGTCTATTTGAAGCTGCAAATACAAGATTAAATGATTACCATAGCACTAAGAACCAGGAGCTTACGCAACAATTACCAACAACGATCCACCAAAAATCAATCTATACCTGCCAAAATACTCAGGCATCCCCTGTTTTCAAACTTTTCTGAATGACAGTGCCGCCTGTCTGTCTGCTGCTTTTACTTTGCTCTTAATATTCTAAGGCTAAGGTTCTATTCTTGAGCACATAAAATGCTATCATGAATGGAGAAAAGGTGTACTAAGACTTCCATTTAGTTTATGATTGCAAATGGTTATTTCAAATGGATGAAGTCTGCTTTAAGACTTTTGGCTACGCTTACAATATTATGAGTCCGAAAAGATTGATTCAAAATTATTTTGCATACTTTTAGGAGCAACATGCACTGAAATATGTCTAAATAAAGAAGCAAACAAAATTACAAAATGTTTGTAGCGAACTTCAAGAAGTCAAGAGATCAGACGATTGATAAGCACCACTAAGCTGTACTTCGGCTGCTTTTGCAGTATCTTGTTTGCGAATGATAACTTTAAGACATATGTTACATGGTGAATTTAAAACATCTGTAATTTTATTTTATATTAAGCAGCAAAACAAAGATCAAAAACCATTGTTTTCGATTTCAGTAACCAAGTGATCCCACATTTGGTAACGAATCTTTGCACAAACAAAATATCATTGCTTGAACATTTTCTAAATTAAAAAAGGGCAACATAGATTGCTAGGCTTTCGCATGCTATCAAGGCCGAAGCCAAATGTATGAGTATGAGTATGCACAAATTGCAATCGTGATTAGAGAGAACATATATTCGAACTGCGCTTAGAAGTTTATGGTTACACGTGGATAGCCTAGTCTAATTTAAGGTGCACTTAAGTAAACAAAAAAGAAACCTAATTTTAGAATCAAACAACCAATTGGATGCAACGTTCTTCAGGAAGCATTCTTCATCTCGATAAGGTATTTCATTACTGGTATTTTGTTACTGAAATTTTTTACTGAGATGTTTTTACGTTAAAGTTGTATTCTTTTACGGTATGAGCTCAATCAGTCTTAAACTTTGGAAACTATGCATAGGCGTCGTATTCCCAATTTTAAGTTAATGAACGTTTTGTCACCTGATGTTACTGAAATTTGCTATTGTTGCAATATTTTGACCCGTTCATGTAAAGTATGATCCTATTATCCCATAAACTTTATTAAGTCATAATATTACTCTATTTTAGTGCAAAGAAAAAAAAATTCAGAAAAAACGCTGCTTAAAAGTATCATACTTTTTTGGAAGGGTGGAAATTTAATGAGAAATAAAAAGAAGAAACAAAAAAAAAATAAAAAGAATCAACACATAATGAATTTATTTTGTTCTTTCAGCCATGAGAATATCCTGATTGAAACGATAGATTGGTATTTGTCTAACCATGAGATAGAAGTATCAAACCTTTTTTTTCCAGACTTTAGTGTACTGGCTATTATTATATTCTATTATAATCCTCTTCTTACTCTAGGAATAGGAAGTTGAATTTTGAATGAAGCCGTTTCTGTCTGCATACAAAAATTGTTCTGGTGGCATAAATATCATTCATCACTTTTGTTATATGGAGCTTTGAGTAATATATTGCTATTATTAAAGAGGCCCTGTACTGAATGTCTTCTACTAAAGTAAACAATGAAACAATGAACTCTGGGAGTAAAAGCTGCCTATTACAGATTTGAATTAAAAACGCTTTTACTAAAACCACTGCCAGGAGTTTAGTACAGTGGCATGCCGCACCGCAGGTCTTTTGCTTTTGAAGACTTTTAGCCTCTCTATGTATGATGGACTTATTTTAAACCAAATTCAAGAGCCGTTTGGTAGTATATGCCTTATTAGAGATTGGTACATAATTATCTTTAGACTTCAGATAACATGTGGAAATGAGAACATTTGCTTTTAAGGAAAGAATGCGCTACTTAATTTTGAAATTTGTTGGTTGGTATGATGAATGAAATAATATTACAGATCCATATATACAGCTTAATACTTTCTTTTTTCAGCAACTTTGTTATTGTGGGCTGTCCGGTTGCAGGCAATACCGAATTTCTTAAATTTTTTATAAACCAATTATGTTGGCAAAAAATATATTCGTTTTGCCGGTACGTTTGTAATTACCACAACGGGTGATAGGAGAACTATAAAAATATGCCATCAGCGTTCGTTCGTCCTTCCTTCTGTTCGTCCTTCCCTTCGTAAGCAAAAACTAAAAAGAAGAACTTGAGCTGGATTTACAATATTTGCCACACGTATTCTATAAAGAAATTTTAAATCGAATTTTGAGTTTATGTAAGATCCGAGTAATATATTAGGTACGTCCAGTACACCTATTTACTGAAAATTGGGGTATTAGGATTGCTTGAGCAGTAAGAAATTTCACAATTTGGGGGCTTAAATGGAAAAGATTGAATGAAAATTATACGTACCTTAAGTACCGTATATGGTCCCAGTAGACGCTTTAATGCAGAATTATTCACACTTATAATTTTATTTTTACAAAACTATACTATTGGGTGGACATAAAAATGGTCAATGGTTGTAGCAAATATGAGCAAGATTTGATGAAAATGAGAGGTACATCGAATACATCTATTTGGTTTGAAAAATTTGGCCAGAAAAAGTTATTAAATTCGATGAAACTTTAATATTGAGTTAATATAATTATGACCAATTTGCCTATGAAAAATGGGAATGTTGGGATGAAAATCAGAGGTACCTCCAAAACACCTATCTGGTCCGAAAAGAGGGTTGTAACGGGGTTCTTCTCTGAACTTAAGAAATTGGAAGCAACGTATCTGTTACTTTCTGAGTTGTTTTTAATATTCTTGTTGCATTTAATTATTGGACGTCAGAAGTGGATACATTTGCATTTCTTTGTATTTATTTTAAGACGCTAGTTTCTGGGTAACACCTCTATTTCGTTTAACGATTATTGTTAATTTGTGTTGGTATTATTTTTGGATTTTTCTGAATGATAGATGACTATTTCTTGGGCAGACGCTATTATATTGTGCATTTAATTCAATAAATTTAAAAGAAAATGATTAAAAGTTGGAGCATGAACTGTTCCTCGTTGAGGGCCATTGGTTGTTTTTAATTCATGACAGCTAACGTTTTTGTTGATTTCAATTAAGAACTTCTTAATTGATAGCGTATTATAAGTAAGGAACATAATGCGTCAGGGAAAATTGTATATCATTAGTTTAGTTTTTAGTCCATCTATCCAAACCTCGTAAAACATTTTTCCAATGTCGACAAAATGCGCTCCAATTGTCAATTTTTCATTCCAACTCCAATCGATATCAGAGATTAAAATATGAATGTCGTATGAGGTGGAATGACCATGAAAATGAATTGTTTTGGACATATTCGATTTTTTTATTGAACAACTCTATATATATTAATGTTTTATAGGTATTATGATATTAACTTAAAAAGGCAATCGAAAACTCAAAGAGATAGCTTTTGGTCCATGATCAAGTAATTGTTGGTTTAGGAAGGACTGAGAAGATGAAGAAGAGGCAGAATAAACAAACAAAAGGAATCGTGGGTCTATATAATTGGTTGGAAATGGATGAAGCTCATGTTTAGGTTGCATTTACCAAAACCCATGGGGCGTTCAAGAAATGTATGCCCATTTTCTGGGGATACCATCGCTGAAAGCTAGCAAAGGTGGCCAAGTGTGGTTTGAGTGATTGCCTCGAGGTATGCTCTTTAGTTTTCGCTTATAGCTGGACTTAATTAAAAGTTACAACAACACCAAAAACAACATCAGAAACGAATTCCAGCCATTTGGGCGAATGTGTGACAGTGACAGCGGCCCTGTCGTGCGGCGGTGTATAAATAATGAGCACAAAAAATACAATCACAAAGCAAATGTTAGAACTTAATATGGCATTGCATTTGTGGGCAATGATATTTTTAATTTCGAACAAACAGCCAGCGCATTTTAAATGCGAAATCACAAAAACAACGAACAAACAAGGAAAAAAGCGCAAAACAAAAATTCAGAGACAGAAAGGCACCCGCATACCAGAGCAGGGGCTGCAAAACATAAAACAGAAATAAATAAATAAAAAGTAAATAAAATGCGGCACACTGTGCGAGGACATGAAATTAAATAAAATCAAGTGCGGCGGCTGGAGCAGAGCACATTGTAACTGCTGTAAGCGATGCATGTGGCTGTGGCGTAATGCGGCAGCTTATGGGGCAAGCAGCTTGCCGTTGCGTGTGCCAACAATGACGACGACGCCGCACAAGCCATGGTGCGTTTGCGTATGTGTGTGTGCTGTGTGCCGCTATTTGTATTTTACCACCTGCGGGCTTCCTTTATACAAACACACGCCGACACAACGTCGCACACGTCGGCTGCTGTGCGCGGCCATTTTGCGCTGCGGAAAATTTGATAAATTATTTAAGCAATATTTTTCTTTCATTTACTGTTTGTACGTTTTGATTTGACAATTTAAGTATTTAAAGTTGAGGTATTTTTATTTTCGCTCAAGTGTTTTCATAGCGACCGAGCGCAACGTCTTCAAATGGCACAGCGCGCAGCAGAGTAGCCGGCAACGACAGCAAAGATGCACGCACAAGCCACAAGTGCGAAGCAGACACAGAGCAAATGTTATAATAATAATAACAACAAGAAAAACAACAATTATTTGCGGTTCGTAAATGTGCACACGAATGCCCTCATATCATTGTTTATGCGTCTTACACAAACAAGAAGCATGCAAGAAATAACAAAAAACTCAAAATAAAAACATAAAAATACAAGATCGATGTAGTAGTAGGTCAATACCGACTACATAATACCCATCAGTATTTCAATCGGAAATAAAGATTCTATGAATGGAAGTTATCTACCGATTTCGCTCATATTGGAAAATGTTGTGGCAATGGTCCAAATATGGTTCCATACCAAATATCTGTACAATGAGATCAAATATTTGGCTTTACTGCTTATTTCCGTGAAACCCGGAATAAACATTCTATATGAGGTGCCCGAAATTCTTCACCGATTTTTCTTTCATTGAAAAATATTAAGACAATTTTAACAAACGCCTGTTGACTGATCTTGGTCACAGTNATCTGTACAATGAGATCAAATATTTGGCTTTACTGCTTATTTCCGTGAAACCCGGAATAAACATTCTATATGAGGTGCCCGAAATTCTTCACCGATTTTTCTTTCATTGAAAAATATTAAGACAATTTTAACAAACGCCTGTTGACTGATCTTGGTCACAGTATACAATGTCATGGTTATGACTCACTTATGCTTCCATAGCAAATATCAGAAGAATGCAATGAAACGTCTGGCTTTTTTACTGATTTCCGTGAAATCGGTAATGAATGTTCTATGTACCCAAAAATCTTTACCAATTTTTGTAAAGTTTTGAACTGTTATGGTAATGACTCACAAATGAAGAATGCAATGAATTTTCATGAAAATGCAATGAAATACCTAGATATTTCACAGATGTCCCTGAAATTGGGAGTAAACGTTCTATGGCAAACATCGGAAATTGTTAACCGATTTTGATTAAATTTAAAAATTTCAAGTTACTAACTCACAGATGCTTCCGCAGCAAACCTGAATGGAATGCAATGACACGCTTGGCTATTTTACTGATTTCCATGAAATTGGGAATAAACGTTCTATGGGAGGTACCTGAAATGATTGATCGTTTTGGCCCGTTCTCAAACTCGATCTGGCTTTTAATGAAATATGTTAAGAAGCCGAATTAAATTGGTTTTGTTCAAAAAATACTCAAGTTATCGTGCTCACGAACAGAAGGAAGAATGGATACACGTACGCGCGGACAGACAGATGGATATTTCTGACTTACTTAAAGGTCTATTTGATATTATGAAAGGTCCATTTCTTTACTAAATGTTCGGACAATAGTGGAGGATACCTGTTCTCTGTCAATGATAATTTAAATTATTAATTTTTCTACTTACGTAAAGATAGCAACACTTTTACCGGCAACACTTTTGCGATAAAATTGAAATGAATATTATTTAAATAAGAAAATAATCATATATAATAAGAAAAACAAAAAAAATGTTCAGAATATGTTAAATATTATTTAAAAGCTCAATATACATGTCTTTTTTAAAAAAGAGAAAATAATTTTTAATTAAAACTTCCGTGCAAACGATTTGAGTGCACAGTTTTAATTTTATGTTGGTAATACTGTTAGTGACATCTGTTCCGCATTTTTTGTTAATCTCATCATTAGTGATATTGTTACGGGTGTATCTTCTAAACGACTAAATGTCATTTTGGCGATGTTTAAAATGTCTGATTTTGCTGAGCAAATACGAGTTATTACATTTAGTTTACCGGACGACCATCAACGTCAACTGATGAGCAACAAGTTAGGAAAATCAAAGAATTGGTGCTCGATAATCGGGGATTGATAATTAGAGACCTAGTTCGTATAGTTGCCATTTCAATTGGATCAATTCCAAGAATTTTGAAGGACCATTTGGGCTTTAGACAGGTCATCTCGTTTGATGCCAAAAACACTTAAATTCCTCGAAATAATTTTTCGCCAAAAATTCCACTCTTATCGTTCTGCAACCATCTTATTCATCTGACTTATCTCTATGTGCTATTTCGCAAACTCAAAAGACCGCTCCAGGGACTCCGTTTTGAATCTATTGAAGAGATTTAACGTGAATCGCTACGCACTTTGAAGGCTATACTGGGAAACGCTTTTTTGACATGCTTTGAGGTATGGAAAAAACGTTGGTATAAGTGCATTGTTTCAGAGGGCGAATACATTCAAGGGGATGAAATTGATTTGGATACATAAATAAAAATTTTTCATTTTATAACGAAATTCATCTTATACTCTTTGAATTTGTTCGAAAATCCAAGAAAATAGGATCAATCAAAGAAAGTCTTTTAGCAGCCAAATATGAACATAAAGGAACCTTTGAACCATCATATTAATTGAAATATAAAATATGATCAAGCATTGCGAATAATGACATGCACATTCTATTTAATCTTTGGAATTAAAACTTTGTATTGTAGGCCAGCTACCTGGTTACAACTTCTGATGGCTTATCATATTATTGCTTAAACCTTGCTCAATGCAACTTGATCCGAAGTGCTCCCAGCATATTGTAGGGATTATTTTGAGAAAATCTGTCAGAATATATTACAACAAAATAAAATTTTCTACAAACGGAAAAATAGCTTATTACGCTAAAGGAAGCAAATCCATCCAAATTTTGTACAGTTTTTGCTTTTGGCTGACGCAGCCAGCAACGCCGCAAACTCACACCATTTATATATTATTTGGTCCATTCCAAATTACGCCGCAAAACCGTTGCTGGATTGCTTTCTCTATCTTTATCGCGATTATTTTCTGCATAAAACTCGTCATAATCTTGCGAATGTAGCTTTTAGCAATGCAACACTGCAAACACCCAAGCCATGCTGGGGCAACCCTGGCATAATTGATGCACCTAGCAACACTCAATGCTTATTTTATGCTTAGTGTGCGTATAGTTGTTATAATTGTTATGCTTTAAAACGCAAAACTTCATAGTCGGACAAGCAGTGAGTAATTTAGCGAGAAGCTAGCTCACCCAGGCCAGCTTAAATTTTCATTAATACACGTCAAATGCGACTATGAGTGCTGGTAGAGTGGTCAGCGCTTTGTAGTTGCCGCACATAAATACACATTACGATGCACAAGCGCTGAAGTGTATTTATTACACCGCTGGCAGTTCTTTCGGCGCACGGACACGGCTGACAATGGCTAGCAGCAAAAAGTAAATGCTAACTTTTGCAATAAACCTCTCGCGCACATTTATTGTAATTGTTATATGTTCTTTCGCAGTGGCGCTATATTTTATTTGTATAACATTTTATTTTGGCGAAATATTTTATTTTATTACATTTTTGTTTGTGAGGTGCTTGCTGCGTACTGCACATTTACGGCAGTAGCAGCGGCAATCGCAGCATCTAAACGGACTTATAACGCTAGCGCACGAGGACAAAAATACTGTTTTTGGTGGTGTCAGCTATTGTTTGTTGCAGGTGCTTGTGTGTGTGTGTGTGTGTGTGTGTGTGTGT
>JXOS01018562.1:0-15998 GCA_001015075.1 Cirrula hians
AAAAAAATTCGTTGGCGTGATGTCCGTCAGTATGAAATACTAATGAAAAAAATAAATCTGCCGCAATTGTCTATTGAATTTTTCTTTTGTCATTGCTATACCAGTTGTCTACCTTATTTGACCTTTTAAGCTAAGCCCTGTATTCTTGTAATGTAAGGAAATAATGATTACTGACTAAATGTGTCTTACAGAAATATTCATCGAATAAAAAAAAAAAGTTTCGATTGAGTGCTGTTCGACTGTTCGTCAACACGATGGAATAATTGTTTTCATATAGAACTCGTTAAGTCTAAGAACGGGTTAATTCAGTTTTTCATTGTTACTCATATAAACGTTTAACTAAAAATTTCATTTAAACAAGTCTAATAAGCAGTTGTTGAATCGGATTTTGCGGAATTTGATATTGCTGAAATGTTTTTATATTCCATTACATTCCCAAGTTACAAAAAAATTTATAAAAAAATTTCACTGAAATATTCAACGCATGTTTTTGAATTTCTGTACTCAGCTATTTTTATGCTATTTTTATAACAGTCTACAATTTGACGCAACTCGGTTAATAACATGGAGAGGTCCCATGGAATTTTTATCCTGAATTTCACTTAAATTGAGAATGAGCAGTACTAAGTTAATAAAATATCATATTGCTTCAATATCTTGATGCTATCATTAAATTTTCGACGGTTTCGGACAATAACTTTGAGTTCCTTACAGCGATCATTTGCCTTAATTTTCATTAAATTTCCATAAATCATAGATGTTCATCTGTTGTGTTTTACACATATATATATATTTTTTTTAATAAAGGTCTTGTATCAACCCGTCAAAAATAACTGTAATCAGTTCAGAATTTCTAATCTAAACCGTTGACCCACCTCTCCAAAATTTTCAAAATATTCGTTTGTCTTTGTCTTTTTTTTTGGTACCATAAGATGATTCGTCTGCTAAAATAAAATTAATAAAAATAATAATAAATGATTAATTCGCAAATTCATCCAATCGATGGAAATTTTGAGGTAGCTCTTCTATAATTGTTATTGTCATATAACACATCACTCAATAAGTCCCAAGGCTGATAGATGACAACACTATGATAAAAATCCATATTATTTTTGGAGACTATCATCTGTCAAACGACGCCTGTCAAAATTTCAGCTGATTCTGACAGTAATTAAAAAAGTGAACAGCATATACGGTGAAGCAGCTTTTGATATTTAAAAAAAATGAATTCAAAACAATTTCGTGTGTTGATTTATCATTGCTTTTTGGTGGGAAAAAATACCGTCACAACAAAAACTTGGCTTGATAAATTTTATCCGGACTCTGCCCCATCGAAAGCAACAGTTGAACGATGGTTTTCTGAATTTAAACGTGGTTGTACGAACACTGATGATGCTGAATGCTCTGGAAGCCGAAATGAGGCTGTTACACCAGAAAATACCGAAAAAGTCCTCAAAATTGTCAGAAGGGATCGCAGAATGATATTGCTTGAAATAGCTGACATCGTAAAGGTATCAGAAGGAAGTGTATTCACTATACTATACACAAACATTTGGATATGAAAAAATTATTTTCGAAACGGGTAAAGCGTTTGCTCATACCGGAATAAAAAGGTTTTCTTCATGTGGTATGTCACAATGTACGAAACTTGGATCCACCACTACACGTCGGACTCAAATCGACAGACAGCTGAGTGGAAAGAAGCCGGTGAAAGCCGAGCAAAGCGACCAAAGACGCAACAGTCGGCTGGCAAGGTTATGGGGTCTGTATTTGGGGATGCGCATGGCATAATATTCGTGGACTACCTTGAAAAGGGAAAAAGAATCAATAGCGAATATTATATGGCGTTATTGGTGCGTTTGAAGGAAGAAATCGCAAAAAAAACGTCCTCAAATGCAGTAGAAAAAAGTGCTGTTTCACCAAAACAATGCACCGTGTCACAAGTCAGTGTAACGATGGCCAAATTGCATGAATTACACTTCGAATTGCTTCCGCATCCCCCATATTCTCCAGATCTGGCCCCCAGCGACTATTACCTCTTCAAAAATCTCAAGCAAATGCTCCGTGGTAAAAAATTCAAGTCAAATGAAGAAGTCATCCCCGAAACTGAAGTGTATTTTGAGGACCTTGATAAAGCGTACTACAAAAAAGCTATTCAAATGCTAGAAAAGCGTTGGAATAATTGTATCGCCCTAAAAGGAAACTATCTGGATGAAGTCGATTTTTGCTCAAAAAATGTGTTTTTCTTAGTGAGCCTTGGGACTTTTTAAGTGATGTGTTATGTTACCTACAAATGTTCTCATGAATGTTAAATTATCTCGGTACGATTAGATTTTGCGTGTAGGCTGCCGTTTGGTCTAAAGTACTACATTATATATCACTTGTTCAGGTTTAAGTCATAGATTCAAATCCTTTTCAAAAATATTGTACGTAATATGCGTCACATTTCTGAGAAGGAGCTTGAAGGTAAATATATTGTCATTGCATAAAAATTAATAGAAATATGTTCTACAAAGATTGATGATATCACATTCAATTCATTTATATTAACTATTAGTGCTTTATATGCCTTGAATCTTCCGTACACAAAGGGACATGCACATTGGCCGTTCATCAGGTGTTTATTTGTCTGAATTTAAGTATCATATGACAAATTGGTGACTACAGAAAATGAATGTGGCAATACCCAAGGAAATTATTACACATTGAAAGTTTAATAAAGTGCACTTCTATTGTTTTCGCGATGGTTTAACATATCTAGAGCAATACAAATTATATTAAGCTAGAATGAAACCAAATATATTTAATCCATATGGGAACTAAAAATTATACGGGTATAGTATAAATACAATATAAAATAAGTAAGAATGTTACAATCGGCTAGAGTTTCATGCAATCATATGCGTTTTTGATACACATATTGATCATAATTTTGATAACTCAATAATAAAATTTCGATGAACTAGATTAAATTTTCTAGCCAAATTTACTTTATACCCTCCTTTCATACCTCTGATTCTTATCCAATCTTGCTCATTTTTGGTACATTTATTCAATATATTTATGTGCACTCAATATTTCAATTTTGTAAAGTATAAATGATAACTGTTGCGAATTCTGCACTAAAATCTCTATATAGATTATATAGGAGTAATGGAGATATCTCTGATTTTTATTCAATCTCTACCATTTTTCGATCCCACTTAGATGTTATGATTATCCGCCGAATAAAGAAATTTCAAAAATTGCAAAATACCAACTTTTACGGCTCCAGTACAGTTAATGCTCCATTTTAATACGTCCCGAATTTGGTAATTCTAGCTCAAAGCGTTCTCTCTAGAATTTGAGGACAGACAGATGGACGGACAGCATTATATATATATATTATATTTTTAGTGATGCTGATCATATCGGCATATATATTGTTAGGTGTCCGATCGTTCGTTCTAGGTGTTACAAACGTATAGCCAAAAACAATATAAGATTAGGACTTTGGGAGTTATGTGTTTGGTTTGCTTGTTCCACAACAGAAAACCGTTGTAAATTATCAACGGCAACACACGCTAGAACAACAATAGGAAGAAGCATTGGCTGTTGATTTTTTACATAAATTTCGGGAGGTACCTCCCATAGAGGGTTTATCCCCGATTTCACGAAAATTAGCCTAAAATCAAAAAGCGTTATCGTAATCTCCTGCGTTGTGATATACACGCTTTTTTGGGTTATTGTCATAATATTGGAAAATTTTAATAATACCAGTCCATAAGTTCAGGTTCCCCTCATAGAACGTTTACTCCCGATTTCAGAGAAATTAGAATTAAAGCCGGGTGCGGCACCGTAGGCAATTGAAAATTGGTATTGAGGCTCTTTTGGATTATAGTCATGATATTGTAAAACTATAACAAAATCGATTGATAACCCATGTAACTCCCATAGAACATTTTCTCCCAATTTCACGGAAATTAGCCTTAAAGTCTTTGTGGGTTACGAAGAATCGTAATAGAGGACTTTTTGGGGTAACACCTTGACATATTTACCTTTAATAGATTCTATACTTCTGATTGAATGACTGATGGCTATTCTATAGTCATTCTTGACTGACTGTTAAAGATTTTAGACTGTTACATTGATCTTGTTATAATAAGGCACATTGAGTATTGTAAATACTTCTGATTATTTAGCATAATTTTACTATACACATCATTGTTCTCACAATAAAGAATCAGTATATTCAAATTAATCCGATCACGTGCAATTCTCATTAAACCGATTTTACAGTCTAGGTGCTGTATGAGGAGTGCCGGCTTAAAAGCCATTTACCAGTGTACAAGGCACGCCCGGGTATTAGGTACCCGCCCATAACTTTAATTCGGTACCAATGTGGATTAAGGGAGTGCAATTTGCCAACTCCTTCGTAGGGTGTGAACCCTACCTAAATTCCAACTTCTCTGCTACCACAGCCAACAGGCCCATCACTAATAACCAGTCAAACATAATGCAAATCAGACTGTATGAGTTGAGAAATGAACCACATACAGCTTGATTACTTGTTTGGGGCTACTGGGTCCCATGTGTGTCAGACAACCACTGGCCGAGCTCGCCTTCCCATGTATGCGCTCCGATATCGAGTACGTACATGCTCGGACTTTAAGTTGGAACCACACAGTTGTGGTTACTTGAACCCACCTAGTTTTCTGTGGAAGCTAGAATAAAACCTCTGCCCTTGTTCGTGCATCACATACACAATTGTATTACAAAATCGTATCCTATTAGTTCTAATTCTTCGCTTTTATTTGATTTATTTGTCATCAACTTTGGTCTGTTTTTAATCTTTGTTTCTATGAATGTGTGTCTGTATTCGTTAATTGTGTGTCCTACGTTGTGCGATCTCATTTGCATCGACTTATTTTAAAAGCGGCTTAACCGGCATATGGTTGCTGACTACAAACGAATGGTGCTCCTTTTCATTTCCATCTAAGCCCATTCGAATCCTCGACTTCGTCAAGTTTGACCGTTACTTCCATAATCGTATGCATAGTACTATATCATTGTTATCAAAAAATGTATCGTTCGTATCGCAATGATTCTCGTTAATAAAATCTTAGACATGTTGTGGTCATCGACTTCTAACTTTGTACTAATCACCAAAATCGTGACTTGTACTTCGTCATCCGTCTCCGATCCGCTGTCGTCATCGAATTCTTACTCCATGTTAATCACCAAAACAGTGATGAATACTTAGTAACTCATCTCCGAACTTCTGTAGTCATCCAACTTCACGCTCAGACGACCCGGTCGCACCTACCAACTAAATAGTTTGCCTTCCATCTTCAAGAACTACTTTGCCATGTTTCGTCTACGTCGTTCTGGGTGTATGTGGCACCAGTCCAGCCCTGAATCCCAGTCCACTGCTTCTGGGTAGTTTTTACAGAACGAATCCGAAACTGGACAACTTTTATTCAGAAGTAGCTGAACGTATGCCCAAAATTCAAAGTTGCCCCAGTAAAAGACACTCCTAAGATTGGGACTATGTGCAGCTAAATTATTGACTAAACTCCGTGAGAAATTCCATGATAGTAAGGTGTTCATGCATTTCAGCTATATGCTCATATTCCACAGCTGTATAACTTTGAATGAGCGCAACAGCATAATATGGCATCACCTAAATTTATGAAATGATATCGTCTCAAAAATGGCGATACATGGGATCTGAAGATAACCCCGCCGACCTGGTTTGCAGAGCGCTAACTGCATAAAAGTTGTGAACAAAAGTTTTCGGTTCTTAAGTCCCATGTCTCTGACAAAGCCAGTAATGGACTAGCCACTGCAACCCCCAAGATGACTATGATCTCATTGGTAGCCATCCCATGGATCAAATGCAACCAGAACGAACAAGTAAAGGCTGGTGATGATTTCTTCGGTCCAGTGTGGATTCACACTTGTTTTGCCATAAAGGCGGAGGATACCTAGGGAGTGATCTACCCCAGAAGCATTCATTGGAGTTCTTAGACGACTTATGCCGCGTCGACTTTATAGCAATATATTATTTTGTCAAATTGCCACTAACGTTCTTGGTGCTAAGAGCTATTTGGACTAGAGGAAGCTGCATTTAAGTTAGCCAAGCATCTTGTGTGAGTGTGTCACTTACATACGTGGAAATAATAACCGTAATTAAAATAGATAGTTTTTTTTTTGGAATTTTCAGCCTGAGTATTTGATGACCCTGCGGTACAGGTGGAAGAAGGTATCTTATTACGCCAAATCCAGACAAAAGTTTAGAATTAAGGAACATAATTCGCCTGCTATAAACTGGCTCTTTGGTGGAACGTTCGTGAGTTCGGATGCATTGGTAAGGATAGTCAATTTAAAAATAGCTGATTCGTGAAACAGACAGCCAATTCACAGATTGGCACCACTGCCAATTGACACGAGTAAACGAAAGAATGGGAAAAACAGGCTATTGCCAGCACTTCCTAGTGACAGGGTCTTGGCAGGTGAAGAAACTTTACAGGACATCACTGATAATGCGGTTCCCAAAAAAATCAGCAGGTGCGCGCAAAGCCTATTGTTGATGGTACTGATGACCCTCCTCTTTCTCCCATTGATGTCATCAACTCTTATTAAGATAACTAGGCTTAGGGACAGACGGTATGCAAAGACACAATCATTCGGATCACAGAGAAGTTGAAGATCCTGGCGTATCTCGGGCCTTCTTATCTAAGACCGCGAGCTTTTGCAATATGGAAAGAAGCCCTTTCAACAAATTACAGGTCGATACAATTCAGTGATTGCAGAGCAACATATGCTAATCACAAGGAAACTGAATTCGAATTTATAACTTCCAGCATACTCCTAAATCAGAAGAGGAAGAAATGTGGAGCATTGCACATTTTTGGAAACATTGTGATTTCCCTATTTGAGGTATTGACCTCCAGCTACATAATTCACATGATGTTCTTTTTTGAACATCATAGAGAACGAAGATCATTTCTTCACCTTAATTATAATATAATATAATAATTATTATATTATAATATTATATAATAATACAAGCAGTAAGAAATGATAATGAATTAATTAAAACGCTGCATATATTTTGACTCATATCCAGAACTAACAACACCTGAACATCTGAATAAAGATATTTCAAGCTTAAGATTACATCTTCCTACCTATAAATGAAACGAAACGATATTATCCTATTATACAACCTAATGAACTTTCTTTTTCGTATAACTGAACAATTTACCAATAAGATGCCATTTGATTTGTTCACAATAACACTAATACCTGGAAGGATCAACAACGCTTTCATTCGAATGATTAAAACCACTAGTTTATAGCTTCAACAACATGTAGAAATAAGATTCGAATCATGCAAAGCTAGTAATGGGTTTTAAATTGTGCCCTGATAAGCAAGAAGTAGATTCAATCTTTGAATTCTCAAAAACCAGTGTTCATCTGGTCTACCGGAATGCATCAGCGACTGCAAAAACGGAGAATAGCGCACTTCTTCAACTTCCCACCTTAGACTCAGTGTACAGTGAGTAGTAGATTATTCTAATAAAAGAGAAGTGTTGTCATATTAATATTCAGGATCAATCGTTAATAGTTGGCATTTATTGTGTCAAAATCACCTAAAATTCTAATTTCTTCTATTTTAATTAAGATTTTCACCGTTTTATCCACATTTATGCATTCTGGATAAGGTTTTGGTTTGCCAACCTTAATACGATATGGTTGGTATAGTGCTACAGGTGAAATCGAACATATTATGGTATAGGAGGGTTTTGCCAAAAGTAAGTAAAAGATGATTTGTCAAAGAGTTGTCCAAGAGTTGTCCAAATCGATTGTTATGCTGTTGAGATGTTATAACTGACTTCGATGCAGAATGTCTCTTGATGAGAGTAGTGGTCTCTTTTAAATGATAGGAATTTGACTGTACTTGATATTTGTATTTAAAGTGGACTTGTATATGTCGATGAAGCTTGGTATGGGCAAGTCACGAAAGAGGGCGCATATGACGATATCTAGGGCTAGTTATATAACTTTTTTTAAAATAAATTAACACTGTTCTAAAACCCACATATCCCATGGCATTCAAGATCAAATATAAATGCTTGGAAACGTCTTTCCTGAATTTATACGAAAATTGGTCACATTCCTTACAGAATGCAGTCAAACAATCTCATTTTTCGTTTATCTGTCAATTAATGAACATAACAATATTAATCAGTTAGTTTTAAAGAATGCCATTCCAGAATAAAGGTCGATTGGTAGACTTCAGAGCGGGTCTGCATTGCTTGTAATTTTTGTTGGTTTTTATTTTTTGCCCATTTCCAGGATGCCATGAGCTGAATTAATTTCCATAGACTAATTCTTCTAAGCATTTTAATATATCTGGTACTTTACCGTCTGTATTTCTTTGCTATTTGGTGTACCTATCAGCGTACTGTGGCAATTTTTCTTGCGATGCTCCGCTTACACGCATCAATTGTCGACGGTAGACTTCGCCTGTGATATCATCGTTCGATTCTAGCAGCTCGTTATATTAGTTTGGCAACTAAGTAATTGCGTTTTTTTTTTTTTTTTAAATAAATGACAATTTTGTCATGGAAGGAAATAACTTTATTCTCTAATGTATTGCCCATTTTCAGCAATGAACTTTTGCCATCTTTTAGGCAGCATCACGTTCATAAAACTACTCGTTTTTCTTAGAAAAAAAACTGATCCAGGGACGATTTACAATCAGCATCGTTTTTGAAATTTTTATCATTCAAGGAGTTTTGCAAATATCCAAAAAAAAGTAATGAGATAGTGCAAGGACAGGACTTTATGGTGGATGTGGCAAAACATCCCAACCAAGCTCCAATAAATTTTGCCGAGTCACCAAAGATGTGTGTGCCCTTGCATTGTCATGATGGAATACAACACATTTCCGATTTGTCAATTCGGGCCTCTTTTCTTCAACTGCGTTATTCAATTTTGTTAATTGTTCAATGTAATCATCTGAATGGATCGTTCGGTTGAGTGGTACAAGTGCGAACTAGAAATTCCTATGTAATCCCACCAAACTGATAACATAACATTATTTTGATGAATATCAGCTTTTGATGTTGTTTGCTGGTTCACCTGGCTTGTACCACGATTTTTCCAATTGAAATTGTTGTAAACAACCAGTTATGAATCGTATTAAAAATATTTCTTTCATTACGTTTCTATAAGAAATCGCAGATGTTAATGCGTTGTGTTAAACGATATTCTTTCAGTTCACGAGGAACCCATATCTCGAGTTTTCGTACATAGCAAAGTTGTTTTAACCGTTTATGAATTCATGTATATGATATATGAAGCTTCTCTGCAATCTCACGTGGTGAACTGTGACGATCCGAATCGATTATTGCTTTGATTTGGGCGTCATCAATTTCAACTGGACGACCAAAACGTTTTTGTGTGAAAAATCAAAAGAACGACATTTGGCAAACCAATTTTGACACTTCCGTTTTGTTTAGCTACTTCAGCTTAAACAGCAAATAACTTTTTGTGAACTTGCGATTCCATTTTTTCATTTCCGGATATAAAAAAGCAAAATATGATGTTTTCATTATCCAATTTTCAACAGACACCAAACAAAGACTGCACAACCGAAGAAGAAATTTGTTTACGGATTGACAATTAAACTACCAACTATCGAAGAGAAAAATGTGTATGACATTTCGATTACGTCTGCAAATCTAAAAAATCAACTAAAGCCATCTATGAGTGAAATCCGCAATAACTAAGTTGCAAAACCAATACAATAGAATAATTAACAAGTTGCGACCTTTGTTATCAAACTCGCATGAACCTTTTTATACACCTAATAATTAGTGCGCAACCAAGTATTTGTTGTGTTGTGATTCATAATACAATAAGTTTTACATATACTAGGATTGAATTTGAATATTTGAATTTAATGTCATATGCTTATGTTCTAATTTAGGTAATTTATTATTTCATAACTTCTTGTAAAATTTTTAATTTTTATTTTAACTTTAGAAATTAACACTTTTGATGCTAAGTTTATGTCCCGATGTTTTCAAGCACTTTTGTTTTATACTTTATTGCTTTCAAACAAATTGCTATGATTAAGTATCAAATAAAATTGAGCTGAATTGGTGCAATTTTTGTTTATTGTGAGCACCCAATGTACCGAAATTTTCTATTTCCTCTTAACGATTTAAAATACATTTTTTTTAATAAACTATGGTTTAACTATGCTCTAGTCGGGACAAAGCATATTGTCTCCTAAGGTATACTTAAAATTTAAAATCAAGTGAAAGCGAATTTAAAAATTTAAAATCGTTTGCTGTGTCAGAACGCATTTTAATTGAAAATAACTTTCAATTTGATTAACGTTAAGCAAGGTTTGAAATTAAGTTATTTTCTTTTGGCGCTATAGCTATGGGCTTTTTTATGTTGAAATAAGTGATCTTTTAGATTATACCGTTTTAATAGTCTTACATAAAATTTTTAGAAAATTTGTAAGTAACAACAAGATTAATTATTTATTAGTTATCTATTTATTAACTTTTACTTATAATTACAACATTTACAACTTTTGAATATGAAAAAGTCATATGCAGAAACATAAAATTTTTAAATAATTTGATGAATTTTTATCCGGGCTTTGGATAGGCATTGGCAGATTTGTATATATTTGAATCACTTTGCTGTGTGTCTGCGTGCACGCAAGCATTATGCTTGACAGTTGCTTAAGCGACGGGTAAATGCTGACGTGTCATATCTGAGATTGCTCTGTGAATTTACGCTTATCAGCATATTCACACATACACTACCGTTCAAAAGCATTTGCCCATTCTGTTGTACTAAATACATATAGCCATAAATTATTTGTTTATGATTAACAACACTTTATATTTGGTATATATCCTTTTATTTTTTAATTAAACAACTTCCATACTTTTTTGCTGTAAATATTTATATATCAATTTATCGACTCATCAATATGAGCACCTTCTTTTCAAATGATGTCACGACATAGTCTTGACGTTCTCTGAATTAATTTTTTCAAAGTTTCTGAAGTGATCTGATTCTATGGTTCCTGTAGTTTGTTTAAAAGATCATAATTAGATGTTGGACAAGTCGTATTTACCACAATCCACTTCATAAATTCGCATGTTCTATAAGCTTCCTAGATCTCTATATACTTCTTGCAAATTTTCGCTCATTACGATTTGGATCATTATCTAGCAGAAGTACGGCCAGCCAAAAAGTCTAATCCCAGAGACTATGGTATGATCCTTTTAGATGGTTTTGTATTGGGATTTGTCGAGGGTTCTTTCAATTCTGCAGAGCTCACCCACTTTTTTGCCGGCAAAAAAACGCCATAGCATTATGGAACCTTCACATTGTTTACCTACCTTACATGCTTCAAATGCACGTTTTCCAACTGAGCCATTCACATAAACTAGCCTTCTACTGCCGAATATTTCAAATATTGAATCATCGCACTAAACCATCTTGGACCATACGTTGAAAGTCTCGTTTTCATACCTTTTAGCCCACTCTAATCTTTTGCTCGTATTTTCTGATCGAAGAAGAGGTTTTTCATCGCAATTCCGCCATTCAAGCCGTTATAAGGCGACGTTAAACCGTACTCAAACTTATTGGATTTTGTCGGATGCTTCGATTTCATTTATTAGTTGTTACTTTTATATGATCCTCACGTTTTGTTGGTGTTTCGGCTGTCCGCTTCGATTTTGATTAACAATTAATCTCTCGCCTTTACGAAATAGTCCGATATAGTTTTGTTCCTTTGCGATATTCCGATTACTTTTAAGAATCTCCGCAGGTTTGAACATACTATACTCCAAATTGACGAGCAAACCAAGGGAGTTGGTTTGGATGAGAAAAAGAAGACATACTATACTACCTAGAAATAGAATATTGAATATGCGCGCTTTGAGAGGTTAGGTCTTCGCTACAACGTTATAACTCGGTTGTTTTTACTGCCAGGCAGTCCAATTCCCTTTTAACGCATATTTATACATCCCTTAATACAAAAAAGCAAACTACCTTTTGTAAAAACACCAACCTGTCGTATGTAAAAACACCAACGCTAATCATTTGCCCAATAAGAAAATTTCCAAAATTTTTGATAAAAACCACGACCGTTTTGTGGAATATTATTAGGTATTTTTATATTTCATGAGCTTTAAACGAGAGTAATTAATGAATTACCCACTTTACAAATTACAAATTTTCGATTTGCTTGAACTCAGTCTATACTTTCGGCTTAATCTCTTAGGAGTCTTACCTGATGATTAAAATTTTCTTTCTCCATTCTAATTTGATCGGACCTAAAGATAATCAGTACTGCGAAAAAATTCTGATTAATCTGTAAATTAAAGGATTCATGCCTTTCTTGTTCATGAATTTTTACTTGTAAAATCCGAATACCTCAGTCATTCAATCAAAAACTTCAAATTTTTGAGAGTTTCCGGCAAATCTATGTTTTTTTTTAGCCCCGATGTAAATCATGGTAGATGTACATCGCACAATATTAAAGTTTGCACTTGAGCACAAAGATTTTTTCGCAGATCTCGCAATTTATTGCTTGCCATAATAGTGGCCTTGCGATGTTGCTTTATCTGAGAAGGTTTAACTGGGGTTTGCAGATGGATATTTCACCATATGAGAGTCGTTTTTAACTAATTAATCTTAAAACTTTGTAATCTTGCCTTCGGATGCTGAGGTGTATTTTTATGTCCAAGTGGCTTTCTGACGTAGTGGACAGTTGACAAGTGCTCTCACAAATTTCAATGGTTGAGGCACTCTGTTCTCTATCGCGTATATGCTGTAATTTTGAAGCAATTGACCACTTCAGTATCTTATGTTATCTATTCATTAAAAATTACCGGGCTATTGACTTTTATATATCTACATGTGTTTGTCTTACATCTATATGTTCCTAATTATAAATTGTGTAGCTATCAATCAGTAAAATATTAAAGATTTCCTAGCTATAATTAAAAAGGTCTTAAATGGCAAGTAATTCTGCGGTCATGACCATGTCATTGTAAAATTTTAGCAAAATTGGTCCATTATTTCGGGTAAATCTTAAAGAACAGTTCCTTCCAATTTCACGCAGAGTAGAAAAATAGAAAAGCCTGGTGTTTCCTTGTATAGTACTAAAGTTTGATATGGAATTATTTTTGAGTCCAACAGTCGAAAATTTCCGGTCCCATACTCCCGATTTCACGGAAATTAGCATTAAAGCCCAGTGTTTTGTGGTATGGTAATGAAGTCTTGATTTTAGGTGATTGAAAGCTATTAAAATGGTATTAAAGATCATTCAAAGTGTCTTACATCGATGTATTCCCAATTATAAATTTGTTTATACTACAGGGATGCATGAAGATATGAAGCCGTAGAATCCCAATTATTTCTTAATGTGAATGAAATCGAATGCATCTCACAGACGTTTTACCCGAGATTTTACTTTTATGTCTCACTTCATCGGAAGTTACTGGAATTCGGTATTCCGGCACAATTTTGATGATTCTCTGAAATGAATGGCTAATGGTGGTTATGTAGTAACCTTTGGGAAAGTATTAAGTTTACCTTATTTTCCATTAGAAGCTTGAAATTCAGCGTAAAATTGGGCAATCGATAGCTAAAGTTCAGAGACTCAAGACTGATGTTTTCACTGCTTTCATAGGTGGTAAGACCGTACCGTGCACCCTAGTTGAATTACTGAAAAGCAACAGTAAAGATTCTCTTTGCACTGATTTTTCCTTTTCTAGATTCGGAATGTAGTGGGTTTCAGATTGATGTATTGAGTTTAACTACAATAAGGTAAATCCTTCGGTAGTTCTTTTCTTTGTTTCGAGCACTGATACTATTTTCAAAACGGCCTCATCTTTCTGGATATAAAGTCTAAATCAGTTGTTGCATAACATTCCTTTTTCTTTAATACAATCAACTCAAGCAAAATCACAGGTTCCTATAATATGTGTATGACCGGAAGAACCCTAGTGTGCTATTCTTGTCAATATTCAATGGCAATGTGTGTTGTAATTAATATGGTGAGTCTTGTTCGGATAGAACAGTGCCTTGTATAGGTTTAGCATGGTTTGAGGAAGAATTTGGAAATATGTGCAGATTTATTCCGTCCCACAAAAGATTGGCAACGATTTGACACAATCTTTCCACCAAGGCATTTTATCAAAGTCTTGTTTTTCGCTGATTTAACATCGGTATCAACTTTAAACAATACCATGTATATTATAATTGAATGCACAATATCTTATTCAGATCCCAAGGATAGTAAAGATAGATGAAGAGTAACTGTAACAGTAACTGTATCAATTATGTTCCGGAGTAAGACCGGATCGGCCTTAACCATTTTTCGTTGTTACAAAAGTTCAGTTCCATGGTTAAAAAACATCAGAACATTGTTTTCATATGGTTCCTTTAATAACGCCATGGGTTTTAAGTTTGGAAATTAAGAACTATACTGTAATGTTACATTGGACATGACACTTTTATCAAATGAGTTATTATGATGTTTTTATTGTATGAACGAAATAACTGTCGCCTTCAAAGTCACTCCTTGTGCTGTCATCAATCTTTCTCTGAATATGGCAAACTTGTTTGAAATAAGATTCAACAATTTGAAGACAAAATCACAACTAGTAGCATCAGTTGTACGAGTTGCCTTTTCTACCTTGCAACTCATGCACGAAATGTTCCTTTTCATTACTGAAGTAGTAGTTCTTTTAGGCTTGTTAGAATCATAGCATTTGTAGCAATGTTCGTTTCATTAGTCATTTAAACTGGGATGATCTATTTGAATGTAGTAAGTAGATATACGAAGAATTTAATCCATTTAATCAAAGCGAAGAACAATACAATGAGAATTGTGAGTATTTACTGCACCATGTGCTTTATAAAATCAACGTAATGCGTTATTTATCAAGTTTCATATAAATATTGTTATGTGTCTAAGCGGCTAAGCTGTTTTTATTTAAAAGCTTCCGGAATGTCTTCAATGTAATAACCCATGAATATTAGCGTATATTATTAGATATATTGCTTAAATAGCAAAACTAGTAAAGATTTTTGTACGCATGTACCTGTATGCATGTACGTATTTATATTTTAGACTACTTAACTCCGCCTCTGTAGATGTCTGCTTTCCTCATCCAACGATGAAATTGTTTCTTTGATCAGATAATTAATGTTCAGCTTAAAAGTTATTTTATTGGAGTTTAAAAATTGAATGGCAGCAACAGTTGTTGACACAAAGAAAGATGACGCAATTGCATCAGTAGGAGTGAATTTTTATTTACGGTTCGAAGTCAATAAATCAATCAAGTCCTGTCACGGTCGCCAAATATTAGAAAACACAATTCTTAATCGAATTTTTATTTTTAAACATCACGTTGGATGAAATTACAGAATGTAATGCTCTAAATTTAATAAATGCTGCTGCTTGTATGTAAGAAAAGCCGTTATGCTTGTTGCGATGCCATGTTAGTGGGCTTTTACAAATAGCGTCAATGACGTTTGTGTGGAAGGTATCTGAGCGAGCATTGTCGAAACGGCATTTTACAAAGGGCGATTTTGGTATTCGATTCTGCGTTTATGCGTATTTCCCTTGCTTCTTGTGATTATTGTTTAGTATTGATTGAATGTTGATGATGGGAGGGTGTGTTGCTGGAATCGCGAAAATTTGATTTTTTTCATTGAAAAATTGAAGCAACGCATGCCGAACAGATCAGTTTTGTCGACAAGCAACAGAATTGAATGCATGCTGTTGCGGAGGGGTTGTACCGTTTGCAACAATAATACAGCAAAATCATTGGATTTTGTATGCATTATGTTAATTTTATTTTTTATTATATTTTTAAAAATTATTTTTAGTTAAAATTTAAAATTGATTCATTTCAACCCTTGTTTAAAAAAATTCTATAAATTCGATAAATTTATTA
>JXOS01018697.1:861-12445 GCA_001015075.1 Cirrula hians
TGTGTGTGTGTGTGTGTGTGTGTGTGTGTGTGTGTGTGTGTGTGTGTGTGTGTGTGTGTGTGGGATAGTATACCTTAATGTCTTATCGTTATTTTTGTAGACTTTTATGTGTATTTTGTTTTTGTTTTTAATTATTTACAGTTGGCATTATTTTGTTGTAATCATTTGGTAAGCAGCATTTACTTCCGCCTTTAAGCATTTTTAACGTTAAACTTTTGAAACGACTGACTGTAGCACAATAAAAACTTTCCTTTTTTTTATTTCGAATTTAATATGGGCTGAATGGTTTTATCCTTATTTAATTTTTCATAAATATTTTATTTAATATTCTTTAAACATAATTTAGGCCTGGTGGTTTGCTCTAGCGCTAGCACGGTTCCTATTCACTTTATATTCCCTTAATTTTTTTTTTATTTCCTGTGTCTCTTTGTGTTGACAACTATTTGCATTACATTGTTGTACTGCTTCGTATTTAGAATACCAAAGCCGTTTAATTTAGCAGATTATGCTGCTTACCGTGCTTATCTTCAGCTCCAACTGCTACTGCTGTCGCGAGCGTGCTCATTTATTCATTTATTATTTAATTTTTCAATGCGATTGGGCGTTTGCAATGGCCGTTCAAGTGTCTTCTAATTCAAACTTTGTTAACGCCATATCAAGTAGTCCATGGGTTTCATTGATAGCCACGCCATTTTCACCATATTACAGCTATGAGACTTTAATGCAGTTGTGAGCGATTGTGTCAATTAAAGTTCATATAAAAAGCTTAGCAGCTAAGCAGCTTTAAATAAAATTATTTAAAATGTTTTTGCCTTGGGACAGTACGTAAACGTTACAAGTACTTATTACCTTCCTAGTAGCTGCGGGCTCAGGTCGAAAGTACGACATTATTATTTGACTAGTCAATAACGGTGGGGACTTTTCATGAATATTCATATAAAGCTATTTGGATAGCGCAAGCATAGCTTCATAAGCATAGACTTGGGGTATGACGGGATCATGGCGACTGAGAAACAACATATTTCCAACTGCAAATTTCACAGAAATTAGCATAAAGGACAAGTATTTTATAATATTGTACTGAAATGTGGTAGCGACAAATTCATAAATTAATTCCATAGAGTTCACAGTTTAGACGGAATCGGGCATTATCTTCGGGTATCGCCCATAGAACGTTTCCTCTCGATTTCATAAAAATAACCGGTAAACCCAAGTATTTCATCGTATTCAAATGAAATTTGGTATGGAACCATTTTGGGGTTATTGTTATTATATTGTAAAATTTTCACTAAATCGTTCTAATACTTTGTTTATGTTCCATAGATTATATCAATATTGTTATTAAATGTATTTCAATGATTAAATACTAGATGCTTTATCAGAAGTATTTTGCTATTTTTGTAACATACCTTATATGATTGGAATGATTGATGGTTACAATGTAGTCCGTGTGGACCGACTTGATAAAATGTTCAATAGTTCAACAGCGCAGAACTTCAAGATTTTCTGAGAGTAAACTGATACAATTGCATTTTGCAGGCCGCTTAAAACTTTAATATTATTAGGAATTTGAGCGGTCTACAGCGATCGAAATAAGTGATTATCAGAAAGTGTAAACTTCACGCTGTTTTGGATATATCAATAAATTGCTTGTCAACATTTATAAGTCTCTACCAGGTCAATAACAAAGTTTATCATCTGTTATCGTAGTAAAGAAATTTTCATTCCCTGTAAGAATCTAATTACAATAATTAAGAAGGGTTGGACGAAATCAAAGACCTTTATTAAATTCCAGAATCACAAAGCAGTGTCATTTTGCGAAAATGTGTCCTCATTCACTTAGTTCAAAGGATCTTTTCCATTTTTTTTTTGTTTTTTTTTTTTTTGTTCACGCTTAATTCGAGTTCCGTGCTCAGATAAGTTCGAATAGGAGATTTTTTTAATTTTTCTCCAACATAATTCTACCATATAAGCTTGCCCTGGTGGGAATCGATGTTGTCATGAGTGCCATCGCTTTTTGTTGAGAAGGGATTTCAGTAATAAAATGAGTATGAAATCAAGCATGTGACGTCGCTAATATGCTTATCCCCACATATTAAGATGTCCGACTTTCGGAAAAATGTGTAGCTAATAGACTTTCATCAGAAGGATCGTATGCATAGTCTCAGTAATATGATTACGTTCCGTGTATTATTAAAGAAATTTGAACAAGCTATTTCTACTCCTCTGTCCTTCAACATGAACGCTGGATTGCTTTTGTGCTAAAGTGCTTATTCGTTGCTGGTCATATTTTAAAAAGTGAACTCAAGGTCATGAATGAACCACTTTGTTCCATGCTTTAGATCATTTACCCACGTCTCGTCACAAAAATTGGGTATTGAAATAAGATTAAGGCAATGCTTATATATGAGTTCATAATGCTACAAAAATTGTTCTCGTACTCTTAGTAAACTTTGACAAAAATGTATTCTTCTCTTTGCAAGTGCACCAAATTTGCAGTTTGGCATGTATAAGATGTCGTCCAACCTATAAAAACATATAGCAACATGACGTATGCAAAAATTAGATAGAAGGACTTGATATAGAATTACGAAATTTGGCAAACATATGCTATGGAAAAATGTAAGATCGAAGTTTGAATAATGTTTACATGCACTCAATATTTCGGTTACCTCTGTACACGTGTTTACCCAATACTGATGCCCTAACTTTTCTGTAGCCATTACACTTGATTTTTTTTTTTTTGGAATTTGGTGAAAAGAAGTGTAATCATATCATATAAACGTGTTCCGACAATTGATGTGATTGAATACGAATGGGAGTAACCTCCACAACACCTTTTGTGGTTCTAATAGAAGTTGTTTAGCAATATTCTCCAAAATCATCAATTAATGTCCACAAAATTTCATTATGGAGTGCTCAGAGATATCATGAATATGTTAAGCAAAATTGAGTATGATTGTATGAAAATTAGAGGTATCTCTTTAAGTCCCATGGATTTTAAACAAATTCAGCAAGAAACTTTAATGAGTGATCAAATATATGAATATTTAGGGTTTCATCGGCACGCCTTTTAGGTCCAAATGTTTTTGATGAATTAAAAAGAACGAAATGAAATATCTTTGATTTCAAGCTGATCCTTTTGTCTCTTCTTTTTATTTAACAAGTCGGTAGCNTTATCTTTGATTTCAAGCTGATTCTTTTGTCTCTTCTTTTTACTTAACAAGTCGGTAGCAACGTAAATCGCGCTGTCGTTCGAAGTTGACTGTTAGTTTCTGATGTGTTTTTAATGCAAATTTTTCACATTTAAAAAACAAAGTATTCAGCTTCAAAGTATAACGGATCGTAACTGCAACTGATAAGATATATATTAACTTTAAAATTTGTAATTACATAGTTGTGCCTAACTACGTTTGACCTATGGCATGATACAACGTAAACCGAATCGGGTTATACATTAGATTAACGTCATAGATCTTGAATCTCAAATTCCAATTGATTCAGCTCGACAATTGATTAGAAATTAGTCAACATCTAACAGCACCATTCGCAGTATTCGCGCATAATCAAAGCGCTGCTAGGCCCAACCAAGGTGTCTTTATGTGGGAAAGTCTAAAAATTGGATAGTAGGGTTCCATTGTTGCAACATTCATAGCACATTTTACTTGTTGAATTTCGTCCTTAACCAGTGGCTCGGAACTGCTGGTCATAGTTCCTTCGGTTGCGGTGCAGAGATCTTTAAAATTAACACAAAAAGAAAATCAAACTTAAAAAAGAAACCAAGAATTGTAACATCACCTTGGAATATTTTAGGAATTATTAACCTAAATATTTTTCACTCATGTCCATTATTCTTTAGTTCATAATATCGACGGCATCTTAATCACTAATTGTAAATGTCTTTTTCATTTCACAAAATCTACCCAATACAAAAATATCATCGACTTTTCTTGCGTGCGAAAAGAGTATCCAACAAGGGACGTACAGCGGACCATTCGAAAACGATTGGCATTATTATTGATAAATTATCGTCGCAAAATTCAATATAACGGGCAATCGAATCCCGTTGAATTAGAATGAAAGATCAAAAGAATAATCGAAATTAGTGGGATAAGGGCTTGCTTTCGTTGAATGTTACATTATAAGCGTTCATTGAAACAGGATGTCCATCAGGTTTCTGACGGTCAACAGTGGAGCACTACACAATTTTGGATGTTTCAAAATCTACACCATAATCATGATCGATCTCATCCTCAGCTGTAAATAATGTTATGGAGCTGCTGTTCGATTCATCTTCCTCGGGCACGCTACCAACGCAACTTTGCGAATGCAGCTCTTCAACAGTTTGGCTTTGAATTATGAATTAGGAGTACTTGATAGTCTGTTGTTTCGGTGCTTACTTTACCATTTCCTTTTAATGGAATTTTTAAAATTTTAATAAATGTTATATTTCGAAAATTATGACAAAATTTTTGTTAAAGTGTAATACCAAAGTTCAGTAGCATGCAATTANCTCTGTTGTTTCGGTGCTTTACTTTACCATTTCCTTTTAATGGAATTTTTAAAATTTTAATAAATGTTATATTTCGAAAATTATGACAAAATTTTTGTTAAAGTGTAATACCAAAGTTCAGTAGCATGCAATTAATTATCGTGATATCGGGCGTTAATATCTTTTGCGAGGTACCTAAAATGTTTAACTGATTTCGCTAATTTTCAAAGTTCTCAAAATGAGGTCACCAACCGTACTTCAAACATTATTTCATTGTTTAAAAAATACCTGAGTTATCGTGTTAACAGACCACCGGACTTCGTACTTTAGCCTATTATTTACTCTATGAATATCTGTCCAGGAAATATTTAGTCTTTGCATAATACCTTCAATGGGTAATGCGTAAAATGAATATTCGATTTTTATAATTTCTTCACTTTTCTAGTTGGTTTTTCCAAATTTGTGTGTCAAATAAACCTTCTTGTGACGATAACGAGCAACTGATATAAACGCGAGCCAAATCATCCGAGNTACGAGCAACTGATATAAACACGAGCCAAATCAGCAAAGCTGTTATGAATTGTTATGAATACATTGAANTCCGAGCTGTTATGAATTGTTATGAATACATTGAAGAAATTTATTTAATCGAAATATTGATGTTTTGGAAATAAAGAAAAAGGTTATATCTCAGTTATTAGCTAGCCAACTCATCTACTAAAGCTCATCAGTCAATTAACATTAATGCAATGAGGTACAATTATGCTGCTAACAATTGGGTAATCAATTAAATGGTGTCCAGTCTATTTGAGCGGTCGCTTTAGCAAACCTTTGTCATCAGCCAAACATTATATTATTGCATATATGTATATATAAAGTCATCGCATTACTGCACATGACCGACTATAAATAAAATTCATTTAAGTGCATGTTTATCAAAATCATCTGCAGCTAATTCCACTTAGCGGACACGTTCCAATAAAATTTAATGAATATAATATGAATTGCTTGGCACTTCTACTCATGACCTGCAAGGGTTCCAAGTAATTAATTAATTAATAAGCCAATGCATGGTTTTGAAGGATATTAACCGCAGCGACAGCACAGCTGAACGCAATCGCGTAGTAACCAGCATGGAGAAGAGTTCACCAGCGCTGCTGAGCAATTTCAGCGCAATTTTTTATGTTACCAAGCTTTTTGGTATATACCCACAAGACTTTAAAGAATTTAAGGAAAAAAAAATTTTGAAGAAATCCATAGTCGGTAGCATAATAGTGCTGTGCAATCTATTAGTCGTTATAAGTGGTTATATTTATATGGTTACGCAGTTCGAGGACAATACATTTACCTCGGACAAAGGTAAGTGCTCTCTGTGGGACCGGCTCACGGGCTCATTGGACGTGTTCTTTTTGCAGATAACTTGGCGCTAGTCATTGGCTTCGTGCTGACTTTCATTGGCGTCTTTGCGATGACCATCGACTTGATCAATATTGTGAGCAAGCAAAATAACCTCGGGCAAATATTTGAGCAGATACATGCGATCGATCTGGAACTTAAGTCCTATAATATACGCATAAGCGATGTACATATCAAGCGTTTGGTAATCGCATTGCTAGTCTTTTGTATATTCTTTGAAGGCTACGGCGTTATATCGACATTCTTTATTATCAACATATCATACGAATGGATGGATTTGCTTTGGATATTCTCTGGTATACCTACGCTTTACAGTTCTTTGGATAAGATATGGTTTTTTGGTTTGATGTTGGCACTGCGCGCACGATTCGAAGCCATCAACTTAGCCTTGGAGCGCATCGTGGCTCAACACGAACAATTGATAAACCAAGCAAAGGAGCAAAACAAGCTAAAGGACAAGAGTCTCCCCACCTACGATAGAATCAATGAGCAATACAAGCTCAGCCGGTCGGGTAATAAAGTATTCCCCAGTGAGTAGTACAACACTCCTTACCACTGTACACTCTTGTTAATGTTCTTATGGATACCTTAGTTGCAAAGCGTGCCGATCTTTACTTTGGTGAAATAATTGATACAGCCAAGGCAGCTATTAAACCCGATGTGGCTAATGTAGTGACAGAGCTTACAGATGTAACGGCAATTACCGAGAAATTCGTACGCTTTTGTCAGCTCCACGACACAATTTGTCGAATTGGCAAGTCTTTAAATATGATCTGGAGCTTCTCGTTATTAATTTTGATGGGCTTTGGTTTCATCATTATTACGGGGTACCTATACTTTCTGTACTGTGCTGGGCAACATCAGGTAATGAAATAACGATTGCCATAAAAAAAAAAAAGTTTATTTTAATGTTTGCCTAAAGTGACCACATGCANAAGTTTATTTTAATGTTTGCCTAAAGTGACCACATGCAAATAATTGATCCATAATGTGATAGCGACAGAATTCATGTTCGAACGAGTTCCGTTTAACGATGTTCCTCTGTTTTTCTATCTGTGATCTCGATAACTTGAGTCGGTTATGAGGCTGATCGATAAAATTTGATTATTTGCTGCATTTTGTTAAAAGTTTGATCTAGTTTGTGAATGCGCAGAATCATCAGTTGCAGTACTTCCCATATAATTTTTACCCAAATTTCCCAAATTTCAATGAAATACTTATTAACAATATGTTCTCAATCGCATGTTTTTAAATATTTAGAGAAAAGTCGGTCAAAACTTTTGGGTNCAATATGTTCTCAATCGCATGTTTTTAAATATGCTCAATTTAGAGAAAAGTCGGTCAAAACTTTTGGGTGCTTCCTATAAAAGAAGAATTCACTGGTGTAGACATCATAGCCAGGTGTTTCATGGCAACTTACCAAGCTTTTGCATTGAGGAACTCCTCTGTGAATTCCATAATATTTTTGAATATGAGTGAGATTTGTCAATAAGTTTACACGTTTCACCCCCGTTTTGTTATAGACGAGAATAATTTCGGAAACCTCTCATAATATTTTACTCTCTTCCAAGTGTTTAATGGAAGGTTACTGAACTTTTAAACGAAACCGTTTTTGGAATGTTGCCCCAACATTTTACAGTTTGAGCAAATTACGGATAACTTTAATACAATTTTTATGGCCGACTTCACGTCCAAAGCAAACCCAGTTGTTTTATCGGCAGTTTGTGAAGTCTGATATTTTTTATTTTTATAAAATTTTGGAGTTTGAAAATTTTAATGGTACCACTTTCTAACAGATAAGAGCGTTGAATGAACTCCAGTAATTTTAAAGCAATCAGAATAAACGATTCTGTTTCACTGAAAGTTCCTTTTATTTTATGACCAAACCTCCCAGAATACCAAAAAAAAAATTGTAGTTTTCTGTAAGGTCTGCTCTGTTCTGTACAATTGGAAAATATTGTATCGTAGACAAAAACTAGAAAGAAGGAAAAACGAAAGATCTTATTTAGAATTTCGTTCAATTCTGAACAAAATTTCGGGTACGTCCGCTACACCTCTTTTCTCAAAAACTATGGACGTTTCCCAAAAACTAAGTCTAAAACAGTCATTGGGATTGATATGTTTCAATTTGGGAAAAAGGATGATGCTCACATCATTCGAACGTGTTTCAAAAATTTTGCCTTAACCAAGTTTAGCCACAAAAATTAATCAAATCCATTATTGAGAGGTCATTAATATTATCCATGTGTGTATCATGAATAGACAAAGTGTAAATGAAAATCAGAGTTACCTCAAGAAAACCTATTTGGTCGTTAAAGAGAGTTTTAAGCAAATTTCCCATCAAAAATTAAATTACCAAATAAGGTGAGATGTGATAAATCTGTGTCGCAAAAATTGGCATGATTGGATGAAAACTACTTGCAATACACCCACATGGTCCCAAAAATGGGTTTCGCCACATTTTCAAGAAATTCTATGATGACTGCTCCTGAATATTTTCAATGTGTGCAAGAAAAAAGGGGCTTGGCTGTGTAACAATTTCAGGTTCATCCGGTATATCTTAATGGTTCAACTGTTTTTGAGTACTTAGAAAAAAATATAATTCGACTGTTGGTCTAATCCGAATGTTACTTAATTACTTGTTTATTTAAAATTTTATAAATTAACTACCATTAATTAAGATGTGAGTATGAAAAGGGGGTACACTATTATCGAAATGTTGGGAAGAATTTTTGTAAATATATTTGTATAGGGCAAACGTTTATAACACCCAGATCGAGAGAATAACCAAATTTCGAAAACATATTCCATACAGAAATGTGAAATCGAAGTTTGAATTTATGAAAGATCCCATTAAGATTTTAGGTACCACCAGTACACCGGCAGAACTTAATATTCAAAAATTATATTTGACAATTAGGTTGGTAATTATACCATTAAATTCTGCCACAGATGGGTATTTTGAGTACACCTATTTGGTCCGAAATGAGGCTTTTATGCGAAATTAGCCACAATCATGCAATCCACGATCATTTTTAATTGAACTCGAAGAAGTATTAATTGAACTCGAAGAAGTATTCTAGAAATGAACACAAAAATCTGCAGTAACTGCGGTAGCCGTAGTTGATTTTAATTTACGACATTTGCCTCTGCTAAAAACTTTGCACGCGACCTGCACACTGTTACTGTTTTTCATTTCATTCGAAGACTGAATGGAACTATGGGTTTATGCAAAGTATGCAATGCATAGACGCAATCGTTTCCGGCAGGGCACTTATTCTCAGAATCCAAAAAGAAGGGCTCGATACTAATGCTGGTCTGTCAGTGAGCACGACAAAAGGAACTTGGCATTTTATTGTCTGCAAATGAAATGGGGTATGGAAGCAGATTTGTATCATTGTCATGACAATGTAAAATTTTACCCAAATCGGGCAAAAACCTTGAGTGCTCATAAGCGCACTACTTCCATTCAAATTTAAGAATTTGTATTGCATGCTACTGACATTAGGCATGGAAGCATTGTGGCTGATTGCGTTAATGTTGTACAATTTGAGCAAAATAATTCCAAAATTTCGAGTAGCTCCCATAGAACGTTTATTATAATTTCAGGGAAATTAGCATGAAGGCAAGGATTTGCCTACGTGGTACGAAATTTGGTACAAGTGGAATTTATGTTCAATTCACAAAACTTTATTGAATTTGAAGAAAATTGATTTATAATATCAGGTATCCGCTAGAACTCTCTATTTCATGGAAATAAGTATAAAAACTAAGTGTTTCTAATGGAAAAATTGAGCGATTGAGGGATGTCCGTCTTTCCGTCTGTCCGCCATTCAATAATCTCCAAAAGTTGAGTAATTTTTGAGAAAGACCGATGAAATCTGGGTGTGGAAAACATTTTTTTAAAAGTAAGGTCAAGTTCTTGATTGAGCAAAATCAATCCGTTTTTTCAAGTATCTCCTATTTACTTCCAATTTCACGGACATAAGCATAGAAGCCAAATGTATTGTCACATGGCATAGACCTTTGATACAGAATCATTTTTAAAATAACGCCGTAACATTGTACAATTTGGGCAAAATCGTTGTATTATTTCAGGTATCTTCGAAATAATCTTTATTCCCGATTTTACGGCAATAGGAAAAAAAGCCGGATGGTTAATTTAATAGTACTGAAATTTTAAATGCAGATGCTTTAACTGTGATTTATTGTCATATTACTCTACGCTATGAACAAAATCATTCTATAAGTTTTGGTACCTATCATTGGCTGTTTATCCTGTATTTTACTTAAGCGACAAAATTAAGTTGTTTCATTGGACGTTACTGCAATATTCTTGTAAATTCTTTAAAGTTTTATCAATTAAATGACTGATGACTAGTCAGTTTTGAGCGACTATAAATTCTCCGTTATGTGCTATACACAAATTAAGTCGTGAAATAAGACATAAATATATATTATAATTTAATTTGTCCCCAAATAGATTACAGGAATAACAATTAGGCTAATCCATGGCCTTAATTAGTTAAGGATTCCACTGCTTTTAACATTTTCTTTTTGAAATGCTTATTCATTAAAGAATACTTATTGGCAAAGATAAGATTAATTTAAGTTTTCTACAAAAAATTAAATCATGGGAAGTGTTGGGAAAGCCATTGAATAATATATATATATATATATATATATATATATGCATATATGATCAGCGTACTCCCAAAAATCCAAATCCAGCCACGTCTGCCAAACAGTTTCTGAGTTCTCCAGATGTCACGTAGAAGCTTGTCATGGATATTGATTTGTATGCCAAAGTTCACATTTTTGAAATTCTATAAAACTGGCGCGCTTTCAGTTAAAGCTACCATACATACTTGCCAAAGGAAATTTTACATACAGTATTGTTGGAAAAGGTGGTTAAATTAAAAGCTTAAATAGGAACTGGCGGACAAGAACAGTTCGTGTTTTTAAACCTTTTTTTTTTGGCTATTATTACTCTATTATTGCACATTTTATTTTTGATATACGATTTAAAATTTGGTGAAGCATATCCGAATTTTGGCATTGCCAAATATAAGTTTCTTATTTTGTTTGTTTTTGTTGTCATGCTTCAAAAAACATAACGATAGTTAATTTTATGCACAATGTATGTATGTTAATTTGTTGACTATTTTACAGCCAATTCCGTCATTATTTAATTCGGCAAAGAGCTTTACGGTGACGTGCATTTATATGCTGTACATTGGAAGCCGTTGCGTCATACCGATGTTTGTGAGCTGGAAAACCTCATTAGCAGCGAAGCGAACCGGCGTGTGCTTACATAAATGTGCGGTGGCCGCTGATACAAATGAGATTTATGAAATTGTAATTAACTGCTTAATTGCTTGCCTTTAACGAGTACACACAGCACACACGCAAACCCGCACCAACACACAAAACAATTTAAACAAATTTGTGCAAATGTTTGTAGAAAACTGTTTGAAGAGAAGTAAAATTTCATTTCGCAGGTGAACCATTTATCACTGCGGCTTATCAATCATGCCGTTGATGTCTCAGCATTTGACTATTTCACTTTGGACATGGCCACATTATATGGCGTAAGTGGTTTGAGTAAAAACGGCTAATTCATTTTTGAAATTTATTTTCTGTGCTTATTTTTTTTTTCTTTTTCTTTTTTTTTTT
>JXOS01018744.1:0-13770 GCA_001015075.1 Cirrula hians
CTTGCATCATCAGATTACCATTTATTTCGATCTTTACAGACCTGGTGGGATGGTAAAACTTTCAGAAAGTTTTGCCTTAAGCATTCTGCTTATCATTTGGTTAAAAATTTCGCAGGAAAGAGATATTGCAAATAGCATAAGCAGTATTAACAAAGTCGAATATAAAAAATTTTTTGAACAATTTCAATCACCGGGAATCCTGTTAGGGTGTTCGTAATACAGTTAAAAAAATTATGAAGCAGTATTTTTCATTATTGAAATGCAAGAATTTTGCTTTTTCATCATTATTTATCTATGTCTTTACCAATTACTTTTGTTAAAAGAAAGATAAAAGATATGATTTATATACTCGGAACCCATTTCCAGTATACGCTCCTTTGCAAACGAACGCCAATTAATGACACTTCAACAATTTTTGGAAAAATTAAAAAAACAACCGAAGAAAATAATATGACGTACTCACTTTTTAGTAACATGTTAAATAATACATATTTCTCACAATATAAGAAGACTGTATAGTAATTAGTTATACCGTAAAAAACTAAGATATAAACCGACCAATGGACTTACTTCGTAAAATTTGGAAAGTTTATGAAGTAATAATCAAGGCTTTAATATAAAATGTTTTTTGTAGAAGCGATTATAATTACTAAAATATTGAAAATAACTATCAACAATATAATCAGTTACGACGAATACCTTGTGATTATTCAACGAGGGACTGCTAATGCACCGTTATATACAAAACATCATGTCCTATATATGGCATCATGATGTACCATTCCAGAAATTGGAAATAAACCTTTGCGAAAAATCACAAATGAAAAAATGAATACAAACAATTCAAAAAACTACACTCAAATCTGAGAATCAGCACAAATAAATCTGAAAGTGTTCGTTTCCGCGTCTAAACAATGAATGTAATTAAATTGTTAAATATTAATAATTTCAATGAGTTCATCTGAATCATCTGTATCATCTGAAGCTAATTCAAATTTGTAACTCTCTTAAATATATTTTACCTTAACATATTTTTATACTTCAACGACTATAGTCAAGCAACAATATATGAAATCAAATATAGCTTAGCTTAGGTAAAAAAAAGTTTGTAACGAGGAAGTTCCTAAATACCAAACATAAAATACTCATGCACCAATCTCTAATTATCCTATATTGCTCAACATATCGCGATCGTACCTGTAAAGGATCAGAAAGTGTAAGAAGATTAATAAGCATCTTCCTCTCTTATCAGACCAAACAGTCAGTATTGAAAATTTGGCTCTAAACTTTGAAACGCAGATTAAATAAAATGAATTAATTGTCATCACAATATACTTCCAATTTGGAAAATGTTTGAATTTTATCCTGTTATTACGAATCAAGAGAGCCGCAATCACAGCATAATACAGTATACTAAAAAATCGAGAGAGCGTAAAAAAAAAAAAAATTTTTTTATGACATTTCATGGAACAGGATTTGGAATTTCATAAAAAATTGTTTCCCCCCACATTGCCACCGTAGATTCTCTAAAAATTTTAAGAATTGCATGCAGTTCAACTGTGCCATCAAAGCTGTGTGTTATATAACGTTTGCCATGGTCAATATATTATTTTTTGAATTTAATTTCTAACAATAAGTAATTTTATCATGAAGCAAAAACAATAAGCCAAATCAATTTATCTGTGCAAACCTTTATATTCAATATTTTATTATTACATCCGATGAAATTTAATTCGGCTTACTTCAATAAGATCTGAATATTAGTATTCCCGATGTAATTTTTTAATCATTTTCCGTTTTATTTTACGATAATTTTATTAGGAAAATAAGTCATTGACATATGAGTTGTGTACACTTTGTTATTATATGGAAATCCTTTTTTTACATCTCAGACATATATTTCATCATTTACTTAAATAAGGAACTGGTAAGCCAAACCCATTTACAATACTCTTTGTCTAGTTTATTCGGGACTATGCAGTTGTATTTTCAAGAGCCAAAATTGCCCATAATGTGGAAAGTGTTCAATATGTCTGAACGTATATATTACTTGCTATTAATAAGTTAAAGTTAGCAATCTTTAACTCTTAAAATAACAATTAGATAAAATAGCTTTTATTTATCGACTTATTTGATCATTTAATTCTGAAATATCAGTAGTCATTAAATAACTTTCTTAATAGAAGCAATAAGTTTAAACTTTATTAATTATGTTAATAAATTAAAACAAACATATTTTCTTTCACGTTCATATATATATACTGCTGTGTGAGTAAGAAGAAAGGTGAGATGAGTGGAATTTTTGGCGAAAACTCACGAATTCTTTTGAGGAATATGAATGTTTTGGCACCAAAAGAGATTTGACTTCTCAAAGTCCCAAATTATCCTTCAAAATTGTTTCAACTAATGCAATTGAAATGCCAATTATATCGAAAAAGTCTCTCATGGCAATCGACAATTTTCCTTTAACGTGTTGCTCATCAGTTGATGTTGATCCGGTCGTCCGGAGCGTTCCAAGTCATCAATATGTTCTCTGCCTTCTTTGAAGTCTTTGTACCACCTATAAACATTTTTCTGTGCCAAAGTCGATTCACCGAAGGCCCTCTGCAACATTCTGCATTTTTGTGCAGCCGATCATTCTGCTAAGAAAATTTAATGACAGTTCACCAAAATCACTTTAAGTCTTTTAAAAACACAAGCATAACCATATGACTAATAACTGCATTCATTAAAAATTTGGCACAGATATTACTAACAGTATTACCGACATAAAAATAAAATAGTGTGCTCTCAAATCGTTAGCAAAAAAGTTGAAATTAAAAATTCACTTTACTCTATATATATAGATATATATTATTTTTTTTGTTTTATAATTTTTTTTAATAATTATTAAATTATTGGGTGGACAGAAATCAGTTCATGTGTAATGGTTGTGCATTGTTATTACATTAAACATTATTTTTTAACTATGTGTAACCTACACACAAACACATGTACTTAGTGTAGGACCATTTAATCCACAACCCTTTCAAAGTGTGATCGTGTGTTTATTGTGCGATGAAATATAGTGAAACTAATACTCTCAACAAAACAAAGAAAAATTGATTTTATTAACTATGTATTTGATGATTTTAATTCGAACATATGTATATGAAGATAAATATATATATACATGGATTTGTGCATCCATATACATATATATACATTTATATCTGGTGTATATAACCAATAGTTTTAAATACAATATATTGTATTAAAAAATAAAAATCATCTTTTATTTTTAGTTATATATAATCTTCTATTGCTTTACATTTTATTTATTTGTTAATTATTGTGTAAACATTATTATTATGTAAATATTATTTCCCTTTTATCCTTTTACTTTGCCCAAACTACACAGAAACACTTTTAGTAAGGCTTGTATTGCAATCACTATTCGACTCCCAACGTATGTATGTGTGCATATATGTTGAGCGATCAATGGAGTGAATGTGCTGGTATAGTTGTTAAATAATTTATTGTTTTTTAATTGGCATAAATATTCTTTTTGACTAAATTTATTATTTCGAATTATTGATATTTATACGACTATATATAATATATTTAGTTCAATCAATCAATCTGCCACGAATACACTAAGGGCATGTACTGTATCTATTAAGTAATTAATAATTAAGTCACAATCATTACGTATGTAATCATTAGAAATATAGACGATCTATTCACAAGTTTTTGCGTTTACATTTTTATGGCAAACGATTTCAATGAGATGAAGAAGTACTATTTGATTAAAAAAAAAATTTTTTTTTTTTTTTAAATGCAAGTTTTTGCGCTGCTGCAACATATGTGTCTGCCATCTGGTAAAAACGAATGAGCATAGCTAACACAAATTCATCATGAATTGTTATCCTAAGAGATGTCGCATACAGCATCTCATACGTTTATAGAGCTCGATAAAGAAAGCTGACTCATGGTGGACCAAAGCATAAAACTATGGCAATTTTTATTTATCACCATGCGTTCGTTTAGTTCTACCGTTTTTCATGTTCTTGCCTGCTTGCGCTAATGGGAAAATTCGCGATATCTCTGGCGGACTTGTGAGAAACCATGACCTGAGTCAAAAATAATACTAAAGAGTCTTGTTGCAATAATCGTTTTGATCACAGTGCTTAGGAGTCGGGACAAGGACAATTAATAACATCAAAACCGTGTTCTGACGTCACGACTACTTTACATGTTTTTAGCAGAAACATCCACGACCTGTCAACATAAAAAATGCGAACCGTTCACAAGAACAGAATTTCTTTTATTCAATAGGTTTAAGGACGGGTGGCCACTGTTGTAGTATCACATGTAAATGCTGAAGTATCGTTGTTTTTCTTTTGATTAGTATTTTCTTTGCTTAACGCTGTTGAATGTCAGTATGCTTTGAAAATATTGTTTGAAATAAAATAAAGTCTAAAAAGTTCTTCCAACAGTAATTTAAACTACTAAATTATTTTATTATTTTGATAAAGGATATTAATGTTTTCTGCTTTAAATTCCGTAGTGTACATTTTAATAAGATGAAGGATGAGAATATCCAATAATTAGTTATGCCACTGTTTTAGTGTTTATTATTATTATTATAAAGGGGCATACCTCGCACCAGCTTATATACGGAGCACGTTTTATTTAAATTTAATAAACTTATTGTAATAATAAGTTTTATATAAAAATGGGTAAATATTTCAGATAAATTCGGATACGAAATTGAGTACACAACAAATAATGATCTATAATTATAATATTATGGTAGCTATTTGGTATTACGTAAAATTGGAGTAATAATCTTTAGCAAATTGAAAGTCATATATAATTTAGATTCGTTGATAAATTCTTGAGTAAATAAAGTGCCAAAAGGTTTTCTTTTGCCCTATGATGATACTTAGTTTGTGTGTTTGCATTTTCTTGTCATTATAAAAGTGGTTTGCATTGCAGCCAAACCCTGGTTGTGCTATGGACATGTGAGTATTATTGTCTAAAAATATTTTGTACTGAAACAATTAGCCTAATAAATTCAATAATAGAGAAATAAATAATTGCATCAAACTTTGTTAATTTATACAATATTCAATTAATTTGTTTCATTTTTCTTAAAGTCCCAGTTTTTTATAACATAAATGCAGGATATAATTTCAAGATTTTTATTGCTTATTCGACACTTGTACAACAATTTAAGAAATTTTGATGACATTGCTCTGCCTTTATTAAAAGATCCAAAATTTTGAACAACAATGTTGTTTGGCTAGTTACTCTTCTATGTTTCATACGAAAATATAAACAAGCAAGAGAGCTAAAGTAGGCTAAGGCTGACAGTAAGATACTTGTAGCTACTAATATATCATTGTCCTGTTCAAATTTGTTCAGATCCCTCCTTTGGGTGTATGTGCATGAACATCATGTGCATTTTCGGTACACACATTGATCATAATTAATAATAATAAAATTTCGTTGAAACTTGTAAATTTTTCTGGCCAAATTTACCTTAAACACTTTTAATGGACCACATAGGTGTACTGGAAGCACCTCTGATTGTCACGCAATCTCGCTCATTTTAGAGTACACTTATTGAATATACTTATGTTTGTTGAATTTTATTAAATTTAAATGCGTAATTCTGCACTAGTTAGTTGCAATTACCTATTAGTATAAAAAAAAATAAAATGTTCCAAAATTCAGCAAGTGTATTAACGGAAGAAATGACAAAACAAGGGTAATTATTTTATTAATATCCATCCGAGCTTGGTGGAACTTCATCTTATTCTGTATTTGAAAATTGTGTTTCGATATTAATAATGGTTCAAAGGATACTTGAACCTATTCTTTTTTTAAAATATTTTTGCAGTGATATTTGTTCATCTGTGTTTGAAAATTCGTAATCTGTACTTATTGATGTCTAACTTTCACGTGGTTTATGGTATAATCTGTGAAAGTCATCGAGTTCATTTTCGCCAAGTCGATGACCTACAGATATCTTTCTACATTCTGGGCAATGCGACTATTTGGCAACTGCATTGAGCACATAAACTGTGTTAAGAAATCAAAATAATTTTTTGTTGTTAGCTTTTTTATTATAAAAGAAAATTTAACTTGAGAACCAATTGTTCTATTCATCAAATATATCTCTCTTACTCAAAATGCCAGTAAGGCAAAACCGTATATTATTGAAGAATTTTAAGAAATAAATTGTTAATGTAATTGTAATATCACGTTAGTTCAAATAAATTCACGGAAATAAATTAGGAAGTTTTGAAATTCGTGTTATTTAAATTTTTGAGTAATAGAATGATGTCTTTACGTATGAAAAATAAGCGTGAGTAGGAACAGTTGCTGAGAGTAGCTCAGCGGGGGAAAACAAAAGAAGTAGCACAAAATGGATAGAAAACCACAAACAATTATTAGTAACAAAATCCCAAGATAATTATTAAGCAGTAATCTGCTATTCTATATAAAACTTATCGCAAGTACGCCTGTCCAAAAATCGTTGATTATTTCCATTAAAAGGGAATTAAGAAATAAAGCAATTGTGTTTGCTTTAGTTGGATTTCATATCTGACGTCCGTATGTTTCGGTTACAACTAGTACGGACTGTGGATTGAGATAGAGAAATGGTAGAGATTAGTTTCCCATTTTTATGTCAGCAATCGGACACTTCTATGCAACTAAACGCTGTTGCCATGACTTGTATTTCCAGGCGAATCCCTCCTAACATACCCACAAAAGCAATACAATTATATACAATTATTTCAACAAGCTGAAGGTTTTGGGTTTTAATTTATTATTTTCAATTAAAAAATCGGAGTTTCGGACGAAACCAAAAAAATAGGAAATACCCTATTATTTTTTCGCTAGAAAGCACGTCTAAAGCAAAATAAGAATAATTTCCGTTAAGCTGTATGCTTTTATTATCGAAGTATACTCGGTGTTCACCGTTCAGTGTACCACAGTTATTATATTATAATATTAATTTAAAATTTTACTGTTTTATTCCATATTATTAAGGTCCATAGCGATTCAGGGTGATAGTCTACTCAGTTACAGTGATCTCTGAATATGCCCATCTCTCTCTAACAGTTTCCCAACCCATTTGCATCCCGCACCTTTAATTATTTTTGCACATTTTGATAGCGATTTAAATATACTTGGTCATTCCGACCATCAAAGATGACGATTTGCCTCCAAAAGAACAGCAATTAGGACGAGTTTGTAGACACTATTTGGGTGAGGAGAAATAATTCCGTGTGGATACAGAATCAGGAAAGGCTTTAGTAACTTCACCTGTTCAGGTGGTTTTTATTTTGTTCTATGTCACGCTATATAAAATGTATATGTGGTATGTATAGACTGTTGTCCATTTTATTCAGGCTGCCCTGCCACAACTCACTCTTAATTTCAGAACATCCAGTAGACAGTCTTATCTAGCTATGTCCATCTATTGAAATTACGAGCTGTATGAAAGTTTTTGATTCCAATCCGTTCGGTAGAAATTGCAGAACAGATTGTGCAAGAAATGTTACTGAACTTTTTATACCGAATTGGAATATAATTTTGATTACGTGTCAAAGTCGTTTTACTTATTCATTACGATGGGCACAGTTATTAGTTGCTTAATCGCCAGGTACTCCAATTACGTATTCTTGCAATTTTTTAATATTTGAGTAGAAACTTCTTCTGGCACCTCCAATAGGCATTTTTTCATGAAGTCATAATTGACGCAAGCTACTTAATTTTATTTTACTTGATATTTTATTTTTGTTTTCAGTATTTTAACCTTGAAGTCATTCTTAAAAAGAAAAAAAGAAAATTTTTTTCCTTGCCCTACGAGGGTCGTTCAAGGAGCTCTCTGTCTTTAAAAAGTGCTGTTCCAAAAAAAAAGACATGTTTACATGGTGTTTTGTAAAACAATTTTGACCTAATGGTCGACGTTCAAACTTGAAAATAATTTGTTGACACTTTTTTTTTAATGAAAAGGTCCAAAAATACTTCTTTTTTCCGGAAGATCCTAGTTCACGAAATAAAGACATCAATTCTGTGTCGATTAAATTTTATATCATAAAAATCGGTTCATTAGAACATGGGAAATCCTGCATACCAGCTGGAAAAACATGGCTTCGAGAAAAAAACGTTTAATGTTTTAGTTTGCATTTGCATTGTTTGAATCCACGTTTGTATACCATTTAATGTGCACGTGTATGCCTTGAAGATAATAATTATTAAGTGTAAAAATAAGTGCATTCAGTTTTCATAACTGATGTCGATAGTTAATTATTCAATTTCATCTGCAAACATTGGAATTTTGAAATATTATCATTATGCATTCTTTTTCGGTATCTCTTATTTCACTCAAGTTTCAGCAATATTGTTTGACGTTCTCCGAAAATATCAACATTTGTGTAGAATAATGTGTCTTTGCTGGGAGTTTTACTTCATTGCTTCAATATGAAGAAAAAACCTGCCGAAATTCATCGTATTAAATAATAAATTAATTGAAGTTTATGGTGACCATACTCTAGCTGAACGAACGTGCCAAGATTTGTCCCCACCGTTTAAAAGTGTAAATTTTGATTTGAAGATGAAGAAAGACCTTAGTAACTTCAAAGATTAACGATGAAGAATTAGAGGAAAAATTCTATGAAGATCCATTACAAACGCAACAGAAACTTGCAAAAGTACTTGGACTTGGAAGTACTAGTATGGAACGAACAAATTTTTTCGCGATGGGATCAATCAAGTATGAGAATGATGGAAAAAAGGAGTAACTAGCGACAGAAAATACATTCACAATTCACATCTACTTCCGATTGACCTTCATTAATATGTTTTTTCTTAAATCATGTAAAGCTTAGTGCAGTTATCGCCACATGGAAAATTTTTTTTAAAACTGTTCGCCATTATAGAAGGGAAAGCTGCAAGTTCGTCACGGAAATGCAGCAAGCTCTATGGGATTTTGAATAAAAGCAAGCATTGCCCAGGAAGAACTACAGAATATCTTCGGTGAATGGTTCATTGGCATTTGCTTGGTATACACTATGTATAGTTCTATTTTTTACTTGAATTTTGTTAACATTGGTATTCTTCTCTATTGCTAGAAACTGCCTTAACCGCAAAATTGTTGTTGCTATTCTTCTAATAGAATTTAGCTCAAACATTTCAATAAAGCAAAGATAGACAAACAAACAATTAAAAGATAGAGAAAAAATTGTGGATTAAAAATCTAAAAATCCAACAAGAGTATCTATTAGAAAAAAATAACGGTAGACGTACGTTTCGATGGGTACCACTTCATCTTATCAGTATGCGTTGATCAGGACTCGAACCCCTGACTCTGCGATTGCTTAAGTTCTAACCATTGATCCATAGCTTGTAGGCGTTCAGTTGACTAGCATCTTACTACTCTCATCCATCGACTAAAACTACATTCCCTCCACTTAGTACATCATTCATTTGCGAATTGAAATCTGGGTTTTGCTAAGCGTAGCTTTGCGTGAGTACAAACTCTAATTCTGTAATACAGTAAATACTAATTCTGTAGAGAGAGATGATTTCTATTTCATCAATATTATATATATTTGTTATTACTTTCAATTAAAAGAATTGTAAAAATGTGTACAATGTGAACTAAGCTTTTGCTTGTCAGCTCGACAAAATTTGTCTCTACTGGTGTTCGCTTTGGCAGCGTTGATAGCATTATTTTGGCTTATGTTTCGAGTATAAACAGTTTGGACAAAATTTTAATGTAACAAAAGTGAAATGATTCCGACACTCATGATTGCTGATGCGTGTGGTCTTCCAACTTGATTTGGAGCATGAAGGTCCATATGTGACCGATAAGTATGGATATATGAAAAAAGTATTCAAGCTAAATTTCTACACACATATTTAACATCTGTAAGAACGTGTCAACGATACTTAAAAAAGACAAGGTATCATTTTTAATTCGCCTCATGTATGTAGTTGTACTTCCTCCGAAAGGAACTAATAAGTATTACTTCAGATGCTATCTTCAATTATATGGGGAGTCCCAAAGCTTCATCCACGAACATTTGTTAGACTGATTCATTGAAGATACTACTGTTAATCCGTCCTAGAAAAAGGTAGAAAAATGTTTGGCTCGGAGGTTTCAGGCTTAAGCATCAAAAGAAAAATATGATTGTGCAACTATCGTAGTCCTCATTCTGCAAACAGCGAATTTGCCTACAGAAATAAATCTCCACAGTAAGAGATGACGATTTATGAAACCAAAATCTCGATGGGTATCGCCAACTAAGTTTAAGACGAAGTGACTATCTTGCCGAAATATGATTCTCAACTTGTGATCGACGTTTAAATTGTGTAGCACACATTAAAGGATTGTCAGTGTACTCTCTCTTGCTCTGGGTGCAAAGACTGATAGGTATAGGAATTCCTTCCAGAACAGGTCAATCGATCTGTATAATCATATATACAGTAAAACAAAAACAGTCAATGTGTTGTTGCCTATAATGCGCCATACACTTGACTCTGGATCTCTTAAAACTTCTGCAGTGACCATTCAGGAAACCATTGAGTCTTGAACAATTTTCACACGGTTTAAAAGCAACGAGTTTTTTGAAGGTATCATTAGTTTTCCATTAGTCAAATCACTCAAAAAAAAAAACAGCTTCTGGTCGATTAAGTTCCGTCACAACTCATAGAGGAGGACTTGCTGTACTGGGCTACCCGACCTATCATTCCAACTCATTTTTTGAAGCACAGGATTTTACAGTAAATCCATAGCTATTAGAGGAAAAGGATTGTTATACAAATATTTTTCACACCATATTGTCACTGCAGTGTCGCTCATATATTTCTCATTTACATACAGTTGTACTGTGCGATATTAAATAAAAACGTTTGCTCTGGTAAAATATAATTTTTACATCGTTGCACGTATTCTAAATAGCAATAAATAGTAAATAAAAATTAAATGTTATTTTTAGATATCATTAAAATTAGTTTAATTTTAAAATCTTTTCTTTATTAAATAGGTCTAATGCACACATAATTGTTTTCATGCATAAAGTAACAACAATACCAACGACTACTTTTTCGTTGATTTGGCTCAGCCAATGAAAACGAGCATTTCACAGTAATTTTCAAGTGTTCTCTTCTTTAATCTCTTTCCGTCTGTTAACGATTTTATATTTAAATATTNGTAATGTTCAAGTGTTCTCTTCTTTAATCTCTTTCCGTCTGTTAACGATTTTATATTTAAATATTTTTTAATAGTCTCCGTGAATATAACTTTCGACAAAATAAGATAAATTCTTGTGGTTTTCTGTTTCAAATTCAATATTCGTGGTTTTTTGATTAAAATATATTTATTAATGTAGACTTCATTAAATAATTTGGCGCTAACGAGTATTTATCGTCTTAAGTTGTGAAAGAATAGATGTTCTTTTTAATTTTAATTAATTTCACAAATAATAAAAATTAATTTATATTTTTTAATGAAGCACAGGAGCCAAACAATAATGTTGCTAAAAATTTTACATATTTTACAAAATAAAGACCAATGTGATCAAAATTGAATGAATATTTGTATGCAATAACCACTAATAAACAAATATTAACCATAATATTATATAAATTAAATATTTAGGAATAATTATTTGTCATTTACCCAATTTCGTATTTTAAATTATCAGTAAAATTTACTATGCAATTTTAAACCATTTTTATATGAAACTTTTTATTTCAATAATTCTTTTAAATAAAAATAAATCGTGCTCCTTACATAAGCTGGCATGGGATGTGCACCCTTATAATAATAATAATTAACACTAAAAACAGTGGAATAATTAAATTTTGGATACTCGATCTAATTAAAATGTTCCCTACGGAATTTAAAGCATAAAACATTAATATCTTTTATCAAAATAATAAACTAATTTAGTAGTTTAAATTAATGTTGAAACAACTTCTTAGACTTTATTTTATTTCCCACAATATTTTCAAAGCATACTGATATTCAGCAGCATTAAGCAATTTTGTATTTCGGAAAATAGAAATCGAAACAAAAACAACGATACTTTAGCATTTACATGTGATACAACAACAGTGGCGAGCCGTCCGTAAACGGAATTGGTTAAAGGATATTGTACTCTTCTGGACGGTTGCCATTTTTTAATTACTCTTACAGTTATCTTAATGTTTATTTGTTTTTATATAAATAATAAAAGTAAGAATTTCAATTTTAAAATTAATTTAAAGGTAAATCGGCTAGGAAGAAAGCATTTAGAAAATGATATATTAGAATATACCCATACAAACGTTGGATCATACCAAAGAATAAAAATTTATTTGTATTATGCATGAAACACAGGACAGAATCTAGCCAAACAACATTATTATTTTTTTTTTTAATTTTGGATCTTTTACTGGAAGAAGAGCAATTCGATCTAAATTACTTAAATTTTTCTTCAACTGATTATTTACGTATAATATAATAAAATTCGAGAAATGTTTTGTATATATATGCTTATAAATATAAATTAATTTTGACGGTAAGTTCGTACGAACGAGTGATCGGATACCTATCAAAATATATACCGATGTGATTAGTATTACCAGAAGATTTCATCTAGCCAGAACTTATAAAATTTGGTATACATACTTTACTGAAAAATGTTATATTAAAGGTTTTTGGTTAAGATCAGACCAATATTTTGGGTACCTATAGTACACCTCGTAAATCAAAATTGTGGGTCTTAACAATTTAGTTATTAGGTGGATATTCATCTAAGTCTAAGTCTGTTGGAAAAGGGGTACACCAGTACACCTGTGTATTCAGAAAAAAGCGTCATAAACTAATTTTTCCAGAACAATTAATGAAATTCAACTTTTTTTATTATTGAGTGATCATAATTATTTTCAATGTGTGTACCAAGCATGAAAAAATTTGGTAGAAATTCAGAGGTACTTCCAGTATACCTANGCATGAAAAAATTTGGTAGAAATTCAGAGGTACTTCCAGTATACCTATTTTCTCCGAACACATTTGTTGTTTTCTCTGTTATTGAATTTACTAGAAACATCGCTTGAGTACAAAATATTTATAGGCAATAAACCCGTAATAAACATTGTACAAAATTATATAACATTATATATATTTTATAATAATATAATTAAAGGAAATTATTTGTTGTGTAAACAATTTCGTATTTTAATTTATTAGAAAAATTTGCGCAGTAATATTAAACCATCTTTATATGCAAGTTATTTCAAGAAAATGTTTAAAGCAAATAGTTTGAAGATCGTATATCATATGTGCACTGGTGTAATCATAATAATAAACACTAAAACTAAGTGGCCTCATCTAATTGCTCAATACAAGATTGATTTTAAATGTACACTCCCATAAGCATACTAAATTAATAAATCTTTTTTAATTTTTTGGTAAAAATTAATATTGAAACTTCATCTACAACTTTATTTTATTTTATTAAATTCAAATTTCCTACAATTTTTGCAAAAAAATACTAATAATCAGCAGCGTTTACGGATTTCATATGATAATTATGGACACACCTTTACTACCCTTTAATTAAAAATGTCGGATGAAAAAAAGACACATCAGCATTTACATGTGATACGACAACTGTGGCGAACCGCCCCGGAAAACGGAATTGGTTAAACGATATTCTACTTCGCTGGACGGTTGAATTTTTTATGTAGGTAAGTCATGGACGTTTCTGCTGAAAACATGTA